>CALSCE010009506.1:13429185-13439195 GCA_943593645.1 Bovichtus variegatus | reverse complement strand
CATACACACACAGTCATACACACACAGTCATATACACACACAGTCATACACACACACACAGTCATACACACACACACACACACAGCCATACACACACACTGCCATACACACACACACACACAGCCATACACACACAGCCATACACACACACACAGCCATACACACACACACAGCCATACACACAGTCATACACACACACAGCCATACACACACACACAGTCATACACACACACAGCCATACACACACACAGCCATACAATGAAACTAAAGCAAACAGGAAAACAGAAAACGTCATAAGTTACAGAAGCTTTCGAAGAAGAGGATTATGAGTGATGTGATTTATTTATTCAAAATATCCCTCTTTTGATACTTATTACTCATAATAACGGAGGTCAAAGCCAGGAAGTCATATAAGGACAGTGAAATGCAAAATGACCTGGTGCTTCCTGAACTTAGAGTACGGATCTTCACACTTTTGACACGAATATTCACACGTTTTCTCTCCCAGTCCTCTGCTCGTGCTGTGAAACATCGCTGCACAGACTGTGGGCTTGTCTGTGTCTGCAGCTGACCAGCTGCTTCCCTCACGCATCATTTCATTTTATATCTTTATCTGTGATCCATTATGAAGTGATTAGGTTCTCTTCATTTGTTTCTTTATCGGAGGGATGCAGGAGAAACGTGGCTCATTGATGCGTTTTAAAGAGTTTTTGGAGCTCTATGGTGCAGAGGAAGAAGAAATATCAGACAATACTTCAAAATCAATTAGTTGTTGGTTTTGGTCTTTTCATGAGAAAATGATGGAATATCACCAGATTTGTACTTATTTATTTGAATGAATCTGTTTGTTTGAGCTGCTGTAAAAATGATCCAAGTCTTGCTGAACAATATTTTGCACATCCATCTGTTTAAACGAATGTGCGTGCATGCACACTCACAGATCCTACTGCAGCATCAACATATGGACATGTAAATTCCATAAGGTGAAATCCTCAAAGCACTTTGAATATAGCGCAATATTGCATCCCAAATGGTTTGAATCACAACCCAAACACTTGCTCTCTGCTACTAGCCTCCAGACAGACCGACATTTATCTACTCAAATCTGAAGGCTTAAACTGTGATCCAGGAATCTACGTGAGGGCCGCGGCCCCACCTTTGGGGACCGGCTCTGCGAGTGTCCAGCTGTTAGATTACTGTTTTCATCTGGACACTGTGAAGACACGCCTGTGAGTGTGACTGAAACAAATCACACTTTAAGTCTTTGTGATAGAATGACCTTTTAATATAAAGAGTGCAAAGACTCGGTTTATCATCTTTTTACATTATGGCTTAACTTGGGTTACATTTTATTAAACTGATTTCTGGTCATCTTGTTTTTGCGACTCGGCAGTATCATTACGTCAAAAACAATCTCTATTCCTTATCTTACATTTTGTTTTTTTGTTTTTCATTTTGCTAATACTCCATAATCCAGAAGGACTCACAGAGAGAGAGAGTTTACATTTATTTAAAGAGGACTTTGAAACCAGCATTGCAGCCCTGTACGTACTTGCAAGGCTGTACATTTCTCTCAAGGAAACAAAGATCTTTGAGGTATTAGTCAGCTCTGCTGTGCTTTCAGACGCATGGAGGTAAGTGCAGCTGACGCTGATGTGTCAAGGTGTTGGACAAAATCAAAACTCTTGACTTGATGATGTTATCAGAATTTACCTTGAAGGGAACATGAATGTCTTTAGCAAATTGCAAGGCAATCCATCCAACACCAGTCAAAGGTGACTCCACCATGACAGCATTCATGTGGTTGTTTATGGTAATGTTGGAGAAGAAAACTACGAAGATAAATCAGAGAAATGTGAAATTGAGAATAGACAGGATTTTCTTTAAAAAGGACTCTAACAGTGACTTAAAAAATGTAAAGAAATTTTTATTTAATGTCTCTTTTTTTTTTAACACTTCTGCCAAGTAGAAACTCAATTGAGATTAAAAGTAACAAAAAGACTTTTCTTGTGTGACTTGCTCTCAGTGTGATTCACGGCCCTCACGTGCCTCCACACTCTCCTGTAACTTCTTTCCTTATCCGTCTTTATCTTTTGCCAGTTTCCCTCCTCAGTATTTCCTTTCCTCTCCCCATCTCTCTCTCTCTCTCTCTCTCTCTCTCTCTCTCTCTCTGTTATCTCTCTAGCCTAATTCTCTCCCCTCCTTGTTTTTTTCTTCCTCTTTACCCTTTTTTATTGATTGCCAGGAGATGACTTTGGAGGCTTTGCTGTTTTCATATGGTCCTTTCTTAAACCACCAAGTGTGAAATGCCGGAGAATCTTCAGCCAGCTTCGCCTCTTGTTTTATCAGCGTCCGGCTAATTTTTCTATTTCACATTTCCCCACTATTCAGATTTTTACCATCACTTCATCAATGGCACAATTTGCCCGTGAATTTACAGCATCTCTGTAAGTGAGGATGGGGCCGTTTGTTCTACTTCAAAGTGGTAAAAACGTTTAACTAACAGATATCACCATGAAACTTCCCCAGTTTATGGCTACATCAGGGAAACTATTTCCGGGATTACAAGTTTTCTGAAATTGCATGTATAAATATGCAAATTAGGTATTATGTAATGCTAACTTTTGGTGAATTTAGGAGAAATCTACAGACACAAATAGACAAAGTTAGTAAAATAAACTCCTGAATGAGGATTTTGGATGTTTTCTTTACCAATAATCTGAAAGAACACGTGTTATGGAAGCTAAATAACCCAAACTTTTACAATTGACCAGTCTATGAAAAAACACCTTCATTTTTTACCTGAAAGTTTTTATCGTAAATAAATAATTGTCTGTTTAATTATATCACTTTATTAGTGGAGATGCTCACAGCAGGTGGGTAATTAGCACTGAGGTAGTTTGATGTATGCCTCAGTCCTCTTCCTGTTCCTGCTCCCCCATCAGCTGCAGAGTGTGTCGGTGTGTGTGTGTGTGAGAGAGGTGTGTGGGTGCACATCCCTCTCTCCGCTGTGACCCGCTGCTCTGCTGCACTCCGCTTCCGCAGCATCCCGCCGGCTGCCTAGCAACGCTCAGTGTCCATGGCAACAGAGCCAACAAACGCCCCCACTCCTCTTCAGCCCGTACCCCTCAATTAGGACTAAAGTGTGGCAATCAGGAGAGCAGAGTCACAGAGAGGATTAACGGGGACAGCCAGGAGGAGCCTTGGTGTGCAGGTTGAAGCCGAACATTCAGCTTTTCAGCAATCAGACTCGGCAAATGCCAGAGTTCTCAGCAAGGAACCATTCATTCGGATCTGAGACTGCTGGGAGACGGATGAGGGGTCAAACAGAAACAGGTTGACAGGCTGCGGAACAATTTAGAGCTGCGGGTTGGATGTTCAGAAAGCTTTGTGATAAAATGAGGACATAAGTCTGACAAAATCAGTCTTCATACGGAGGGAAATGTTGAGTAATGACATAATACAAAGTATTTAACATTTAGATTATAGGGATAAAAGGGAAAACACGGAGTACTTATAGATGTATAAGTCTTTTGTAATGCTGTGTTGATGTGTTGTAGCTCTCTCTTGTGGATGAAAAGCAAACCTACAACAACAGCCAATGTATAAATAAATATTGGAATCAAGTTCTGTTACTGACAGTAACTGATGAGATGGCTGGTAGTAAACCAACTAAACTTTCTACAATATCTGTGTATGGCAAATATGATATGGTTAATGTCAGGGAAAGATCGTGGACACGGTTAATGATAATTAAAATAATAATAATAATAGTAATAATATTTAATAAAAAGAATAATAACAATATTATTATTCAAAATAATAAATCATAATGTTAATAATAATATTAAATGATCATAATAATAATAATAATAATAATATATAATTATAAAAATACCAATATCACTATTAATAATAATACATAACAATAATATTAAATAATAATAATAATAATAATAATAATTGTATTTATTAAGCATGTTTCCTTACAAATATCAAAGCTGCTTCACAGGGGAAAGAAACAAACAATAAAACGAAGGGAAATGCAAATAAAAACAAGCAATGACATCATCAACCACACCAGGAGATGCCGGAACAAAGAGGCTGCTGATCCGGGGTGTCGGGGGAGAGAAGTCACAGAACACTTACACACACACATCTACATGCTGCTGTGCTGAAACTAAACAAGAAGGACATAATTAAAAAACGCTACATGCAGCGCACCGATAGAAGATACTGCAGCATCTTCTGCCATCTGACAATGGAGCCGAGTAAACACTAACCGACCATTCTCATTTCACTGCACAGCAGTAATATATATATACATGTATATATATATATATATATATATATATATGACTGCTGTGCGGTGTATATATATATATATATATATATATAGACTAGACTGTATATGTAAGGACTGGACCTGAATATTTGATTATTGTCGGAGAAGCAGTGCGTGAAGTGCAAAGACACCGAAGACATAACCGCACTTGTGGGCTCATTATGTCATAGTGCTGCTGATGATGTAAAGCTAGAAGAAAAAACTGCTAAGATGCTCGTCAAGCTAGTTAGCTCGACCTCCTGGACTCAGGTGGACTTACTTTTTCTCCGTTTTGTGGAAATTCGCAAGTTAAAATTGACACGAAACCGAAAATGAACGAGTTTTGTGATCGCAAGGTTTGAATCTTTTAGTGTTTGTTGTTTTGAGCAGACAATTGACTCACACACACACATCACACTCACACCTGTGTGACATACCTCAGGTGGGGTTCGAACCCAAGACCCCACGTTGTCACCACTGGACCATCTGGACGATGATGCTCACACTGATCACATTCAACCCATCAGAAGATATGTTTTGACAAAAAAGCAGAATAATGTGATTTCTTTTTAAACGATCCACAAACACAAAGTTGGAGTGAAGCCCTGATTTCATTGAATAGTTAAAGTCCTCTTAAAGGTTTGTTACCCCTTAAAAAACAGAAACCATGCAGATAAGCCATTAAAATACCCTCAAGGTATTTAAAACCTTGGCTCAAATGTGAAAAAAATGAAAGAAATTAAGTTTTTGAGTGTTACAAATAAAACCTGGGTGTACTAAAGCTCAGTCCTTAGACCACAGCCCTGTCTATGTTAATCTTGTCTAATAAAGGCAGAAAACTTAATATATTGCTGTACATTTATTCATCTAATAACTAGCCTGAAACCTGGCGTGAGCCCCAACAAATGTGGAGCAGCCCCCTGAATTTAATGTGCACCTCAGAGAAATATACTACAAATTAGGAAGACATGTAAAGTGTGCCTTTAGTTTTTTTTTTCACATTAAAGATTTATTTTATATTTTTGGTACATTTCTGTTCAGGGGGGTCGCCTTTATCCGTGTGGTGATGAGGAACTGGAGGAGGAATCTGAAAATCCTCTTCGTGAATCTGTAGAACAATTCAATTCAATCTCACGCACGTGCACACTGACCAAATGACAAGTGAACTTTGTGAAATGAAATATGTTGTAGTAGGATCAAACAGCCGCCAGAGGGAGATGTTAATCTACAAATGTGCTGAACTGTGTTGACAGTATCTGTCCTGCAGGGGGCGATACATCCCTGCAGGACTCTTCTATCCACGTGCCACAGTGTGACCTGCGGCTCTTCATTCATTTGACTCTTCTTGCATTTGTATCACAAGCAAATATTAACATTTATAATAGTTTTTTTTCGTCTTTTTCTAGCATTTTTCACATCCCATCAGGGTGCCGTGACCTCCTGACTCCTGGCGGCTTGTAGCTCCAGTATTGATGGTTTGCGTTAAAAAATAAAAATGTTTTCTCAGCAGCACTATCTCTAAAAGTCATTCTTCCAGGAACATCTCGGTGTCTGTATGGGCTTAGAAACTCCTCCTGTTCTGCAGGCTTCATCCAGGTACTTTTAAGAGTACTTTAAGATGAAGAGGAGTTCCTAAACGGAGCCCTCGACTCACGGAGGCTCTTGGATAAACTGTGAAATTGACCAAGAGGTTCTTTAAGACTCCAAGCACTTAATGAGATCCTTCAGTGAACCTCAGACATGTTTAGCACTTATGGAACTTGTGAATTTGATAAACTAAGAGTCACTTATCTTGTGTAGTATGTCTTGCTGTATCGAAAAGTCGTGTCGAATAGTGTTTAATGATGCATAGAGCTGCAATGATTAGTCGACCAATCGGTTAGTTGATCGGCGGTTAAATCGGAGACTATTTTGATAATCGATTAATCGTTAAAGTCATTTTTTCATGCAAAAATGTTTGAAAAATGCTGTTATTAGCCTCTCAAATATGGAGATTTCCTTTTCTCTGGTGATATCAAAGTAAACATAGTTGTGTCATTTATTGTGTCCTGTACATCTAAAGTGCCCACGTGGACTTATGGGTCACAAAGAAATAACTTATATGTCAGACATGAATGTAACGAAAAATAAATGCGTCTGTTCTGACTCTACAAATACAATCTGCTGTAAGAAAAGGGAGTTCCTAAATCATCTTTTATAATCAGAACAACATCGACTTGTTGTTGTACATGAAAGAGAAACATTAAAATATTTAACATCTGGACTAATTGATCGTTTTGGTCTTAATTGTTTCTTTTGTTAATTAGTCTTTTTTTTTTTTTTTTAGCTTTTTTATGCTGAATGTCTTATTTCCATAATGGCACATCTCTGGGAAACATACAAATTAAAGTGAAGCTTTTGCAGGATTTTTATTGGAGAAACTCAGTTTTACAGATCTGTCGATTAAATCAACTAATCAATTAGTCGACGAAGAATTGCTTCAGTCGATGACGGTGCTAATGTATATTATAACTTCATAAATATATGACGTACTTCATAAGTAAAAAGAGCAAAAATTAAGACTTTTATAAATAGTGTCGGTTCTGCCCAGTTACATGTACTTCTGCTGGTGTGTGTGTGTGTGTGTGTGTGTGTGTGTGTACATTGAAAGTCAATTATCATCTGATATTAGACTTTTGAAATTGACTAATACAGTTGTCATAACTTTTATAAATGACATCCTTTAAATCACTAAAACATCCTTTGACGGTCCCAAAATAACTGAGTCTGTTTTAAACTGTAACGAACTCGTGCATTTTTTTAATAAGTATAATTGATGTCAAACATCAATTTCAAATAACAAAATGTGACAAAACACACACATCAGCAGTGAACATTGTTGTTTCATATATTGATGCAAACACTCTCCTGCTTTTCTTCCATCTCTCCTTTTAATTCTTCCTCGTCTCCTTCCCTCGTTTCCTCCTTCTTTTTCTTCCTCCTTTCCCCCTCTTCCTCTCCCTTAACTTCCAGCTCCCCCTTTCTCTCCATCCTCTCTCCTCTTTTTCTCCTCTCCCTCCTCATCTTTCTCAGCTCTCTCTGTCCTCCCTCTTTTTCTCCTCCATCTCCTCTTCTTCCTCCCTCACCTCTTTTCCCTCCTCTTCATATTCCTCCTGTTCCTCCTCCACCTCCTCCACCTCCTCCTCCTCCTCCTCCTCCTGCTGTCCCGTGTGAACAGAGCCTCTTTTCTTTCCTCTCTCCTCCTCTTTGGATGACCGCCTGTTCCTGGAATTCAGAAAACCCCTCTCACTTTTAATTTATGCGCATATTAATTGCTCTCTATTGTAATTTCCACCGTGGGATACAACATGCAAATGTGCCATGCATTTGTGTGTGTGTGTGTGTGTGTGTGTGTGTGCACGTGTAATTGTTCCCTCCTCGGCCAGTAATCCGCACCAGACATTTTTTTTTTCTGGTTGTTAACGTTCACATAGTTTTAACAGTTAATTCAAATTACAGCAGATTTATGTGAAAGGATTATGGATATTTTAAAAATGTTAAAATATGCAAAAAGGGCGTGTTTTTAAATTTTGCATAATTTCAAATGTCAATATTTCATTTGCACAAACTCGAATTTCACGTTATCTTCTAGCTGAATTTACATACAAAAAAATGGAATGAAATAAAGTTGGCCTGATAAAATAAAATACATACATTGTTCTATATTAATTTAATACTTATCTACATTTTATTTTCTAAACATGACTTAAACTGCAGGAAGACACCGAAGTGTTTTTGAATAAGAGGAACTTTAATAAACATTTTCTCTTCTCAGCTCAGACTCTGTGACCTCGTATTTCACGTGGAAGTTAAATATTTCATTTTTTATTTAAGCCTTATTTAAAATATGGCTATTATGGCGAAATAAATAAGGAGATAATTGTTAAAAATGTCAAAAGGAAAAGATCAGGTAATTCAACAAGATTTATTTAACCCTTTTAATTATGCTTCCCTATCTGATTCATTCAGGTTATTCTGCATTAAAACAAATAAATAATTCTGTTCATCATAAAGAAATATTCTGCTCAGGTGATTTTTATTCAAGATGTTTTATTTGGTTTCTTGTTTCTCTACAGAGAAACTCTGAGACTAAAGTTGATCCAAAGCAGGAAAACTCCGCAGCTGCAGAAGTGTATTAATGTTATTATCGGTTTAATTATGAGAGCAGATCCTGCACACGTGAGTCCATGTGTGAAAAACAAGGCAGTGGAAAGTGTTTCATTTCTCTACAAATGAACGCACATTTAAATGATAAAAATCATTTATCATTTATTCATTTTTATAATTTGCCACAAAACGCAACCTGGTGTAATGAAAGCCAATCAATCCACCTCGTCATTGATTGTATAATTAAGAAGGATTCCCAATAACTTAGCAGACAATCAGAACCGCTCAGTGCAGAATATTAACACGTTGTTTTATTTATTTCCAGAATCCTGTTGAATTTGCATCAGAGCCAAACAAATAAAACAAAACAAAAAAAAACTTCAGACGAAATCAAAGATCTTCAGTTGAACACAAACACACAATCCAGCCAACAGCATCCTTTCACACATTAATCCCACAGTATTAATGTCTCATAAAATACATGTCAGCAGGTCCTTTAATTAAGGGACAAACTTTTATTTCAATTACATATTGTAATATTTTTAATCCACGTATTATTCTCCTGTAAAGTCCATTAAATTCCAGTTTTTTTAACACACCTTTCGATCTTCGAGGCTGTAAAACAGACAGGATGTGATCATATGGACCTCTTGTCTTAACTTATTACACCAACATGTCAATGGAAATATAATACTTTCGCTTTTTTCCCGCCTTCTTTTATTTTTTAAGCTTCAAACCAGTAAAGGAAAGTAAAAAAAGATTAAAGCACGTGTTGTGATGTTATTTCAGATGATCCAGCTGCAGCTCTCCTCCTCCACCCAGCCTGCACTCAGCACCATTATTAATTATACTAATGCGTCATTATTATGAATGGAAGGTCACTACTGGATCACACCGTCAGTTATAAAGCTTCTTATGATGTTTGATGATCTGTGTGACCTGTAAACTGATCCCCACGAGACGCAACACATTCAGAAAAATCCATTTTCTTTTAGTCGTTATTAGGCCTATATTTCTGTATTTTACCTGAAACACAAATGTCGACTTTGTTTAATCATAAAGATTCAAGCGCAGTAAAAAATAAAAAAAGTCTATCTTGTAATCTGTGTTTTGTAAATTCATAGGCTGAAAAAATAAACACACGTGCATGTTATTTAATTTATACATATAATGTCTCACTACTGTTAACCAGAAGCATTATAATGAAATGTATTATAACAGTCACACACATCCCACCTCTCATACCTCCACACACTCAGAGCCCCCCTCCCTCGCTCCCCCTCCCTCTCACCTAGCTCCACTGCGCATGTGCACATAAAGCACTGAGCCATTGATTTAAGCATCTTCTCATCGTCAGCGTCAGAAGTCCCAGACGTAGCAGACACACACCGGAGCAGAGGACCTGCAGCTGTGAGGTGACCTCCTCCACCTTCAACACGCTGCTCTCACCTCCTCCGCCTTCAACATGCTGCTCTCACCTCCTCCGCCTTCAACACACTGCTCTCACCTCCTCCACCTTCAACACACTGCTCTCACCTCC
>CALSCE010009506.1:13406703-13429175 GCA_943593645.1 Bovichtus variegatus | reverse complement strand
CACACTGCTCTCACCTCCTCCACCTTCAACACACTGCTCTCACCTCCGGATCAGCTTCCTGTGCACAGCTGCAGCAGGTTAACAGCAAGAAGTCCACACATTTCAACACCGAAGCGTTAGAACATCACGTGATCCTACTGAAGCTGCAAAACAAGCGGCCGAACTCGTGCAACAATTACAAAAACTACATGCATGAAAAATAATGGTAGCACTGTGTAATACGGCTGGTAACTCATAGGGCTGTATTCATGTTTGGATCCGCTGTTAGGAACTACTTTCTCTGGCTGGTTTTTATCCTGCAGCAGCTCTTTCATTTATCAGCAAGACTCCCACGTGCATCTGTTCAATCGTGACCAGCATGTATTAATAAACAACGCATTTACATGTATAACTGCACAGAGTAATTCATTACTAACATTTATAGCTGCATTGTTATCCAATAAAAGAAAGGTTAACACATCAGCCAAAAGGGGTTTTACACAACCTGGCAACCCTTGTAATGGCTTATAACGGTTCTATGAATGTTAGTAAATGAAGCCATATAATTATTCTGCATCTTATAACGCTTTTATAAATGTGTCTTATCATGAACATGGTGCCGTGATGGTTAAATGGCAAATTAACCATAAAACAACTGTGTGATGTGTTGCATCGCGTGCACACTGAAGTGGACGAGGATAATAACACACCGTGTTAAAGATTGATCACTTTTTTTTAACTATATACATTTGCAGTATATATTCTGGATTTTATGTCATGCAGGTTTGAGTTAGAACCACAGGTGGGTGTACTAATACACCATCTAGGCCTTTATATATTCACTCTATCTGGAAATGTAAATGGGAGTAAAAAAAAAAAATAAATCAATATTTCTATCTGCTTTTGATTTGTATAAACGTGGCACACTTCCATCCCTGTGAGGGAAACGCAATGTATTGAAATGCACGTCAACAAACTGCTCATATAGATCACAGATGTGCACGTGTGTATTACATTTTGCATATGAAGAGACGCGGGATTAGACAGAATTTCTGCATAAATGTGAAATTCTATATAACTGATTTAATCATTTGATCCTGAGCTGAACTGAAGCGCTTTCACTTCATTATGAGTCTCCATGTGTAACCACAAGAGCAGCACTGGTGTGTGTTGGTGTAATAATGTGAAACACAAACAATGTCAAATGTAAATCTTACAGCCTGTAAATCATCGATTTAAACCTCATGATATAATATCTGCAGCCTATATGATTATAACGTTTTGGTGGAAATAAAAGCCTCTCGAGGCCTCGAGCATCCGAGTGAAAATCTTTCTCTCCTTCAAAGTCCACATGCAAAATAAAAGAACTAAATTCCCCTCGTTTTCCTCCAGCGCCGACATGAATTTCTGACTCATTAGCATTTATGCAAATTCGTTTCTAATTGCAGGCGTAATGACTCTGGCGTGGGAGATTTTTCAATCCGCCATGTTTTTTTTCCTTCTTCTTCTACTGTATGCTTTACAGGATGCATTTTCTTTTTCTTCATCTTTCAAAACAAAAAAAACGGACCTTTTCTCTTACTGCCAGCCTCGCATCCGACAGGACTCCTGCTGCAGCTTTGTGTCACATTTAGACATAAAGAGCTTTTTATTCTCACAGGCCGCGTTTATCTGTGGCATCGACGAGAGACTTTCTTTTTTTTAAATTTTTTATTTCCCTGCTCGGCGCCGCAGCGAAGCTCTGCTGCTTTTAAAAGATGCAAAGGATGCTGGAGGAGAAGCTGACTTGGAGGTGAGTCTGGAGATGCAGCAGCTGAAACTTAGAGATGCCTGCACGTGGAAGCCTGTGGCTCCTTCTGATGCAATGTGCGCGAGCGAGACGGACATGCAAAATGGCAGCACATAAAGGAGGCAGCGGTTCGAGGGTTTTTTAGCATCGACCAGGCGACAATCAAAGACAATTCAAGTCTAAATAAAAACAACTGAACTTCCTTTTTCAGAAGTAAAACCATGCACTTATTCTCTGGGGGGAGTTTTGACCCCTGACAGAAATATTTATGAGCCAAATCTGCAGGATGTAATGTGTCAGAGAAACAGGTTCACATTTAAGTACAATGGAAAAATATTTAGAGGTAAAACAAATCTAAATAATTTCTTTCTATCATTAAAAAAAAAAAAAAAAAAATGTTTTGGTCTCAGAACAAACGCATTTTTTATTTACCACCACACCACTGCTTAATGAAGCATTTAGGAGGACTGGTGTGTGTGTGTGTGTGTGTATGTTTGTGTGTGAGTGTGTGTGTGTGTGTGTGTCTGTGTGTGTGTGTGTGTGTGTGTGTGCGTGTGTGTGTGTGTGTGTGTGTGTGTGTGTGTGTGTGTGTTGGTGGAGGGGGGTTAGTCTGTCTGGTTTGGCACAAGGAGGCTGTTTGGCCCCCACGGAGCTCCAACAATATGGGCAGATTTTGAGGGACAAAAGATCCGGGGCTTTGGGTTGCAGAGCACGTCTCCGACACTGGGACACTGCTGCACTGGGGATACTGGGATGTTATACTGGGAGACGGTGAAGCAGAGATGTGACAACAGGAGCCACAGCAGTTTACCTGCACAGCTGTACAACAGGTAGCACAATTTAAAACAGTAAGACCTTTGAATCATGTAGATATATGAAATACAAAAAAAAAGGATGAAAGTGAATCTGTACTGCTCGACACATTTCAAAATAAAGTTGCCACATTTGGTTTCTTTGTTGGGTGGAGTGACAGGTCACTTTTCCTGTTGGATCAACATTTTTTTTTTTTTTTTTTCTTTTTTGTGATGTCCTGCAGGACTTTTCTTCCTTCATCTGAAAACAATCCTGCCAATATGTGTTGCGTTACCTCTCTTCATTGTTCTCGTGCACTTCCAAAGAAAATGTAAGATAACGGAGTCAAATATAACAAAGGAAACACATTTAGTATCAGAAATGGAATAAAGGTTTAATGTGATAAGATAATTGTCTCAGCAGCAACAACAAGAAGCATCAATAAAGAAAAAACAATATTCCATAAATAAGTCAACAGTAAAAAATAAAATAAAAATAGGGCCTATGATAGTAAACTGACTGAAATTAAATTTACATTATTGCCCATATGGAATATCGACATTGCTCAGAATATTGATATTGTACACTGTGATTGTATGTTACTGGCATGATTTTATACAACATTCGTGTTGCATAATCGCAAAGATAAATCCTCACAAATCGTTGCTGAAACATATGTTGTTTTATTATTTAAGAAGATCTTCTAGTCGATGGTGAAATGTAACTGTAGTGAGCAGAAGGTTCAGGGTTCAAATCCCCCACAGAACAGACAGGATGGTCCGGTTTCTGCTTGTATGTCCGTCACACGGTGTGTGTGTCGTGTTATGAGCTGAAGGCCCTAGTGGAAAGTGTTGCCGACCAGACCAGACCTCATTGGAATATTTTGTTAATTCGCATGAAAATTAATTGTATTTTCTCATCAAATTGTGGACTAAGTGCTTTATTTTACAGTAAAGTCAGTGTAACTTGTTCCTGTCATTCTGCCCCTTCTAACCATGTTAGTCTGAACTGGAGTTAATGCTCTTCAGAATATATTGAACCTTTGCATACTGGGAAAGAGAGCAACTTACACAACAATCCAACAAAAACAAGGAAAAAAAGCTGTTAGGATGTGAAACATTTGCTGCTTTCTGCACCGTTGGCCGAGTCTTTCTTTCTTTCTTTCTTTCTTTCTTTCTTTCTTTCTTTCTTTCTTGGCCCTGCTTCTCATTGAGGGAAGTGTTTTACATGCTGGTCAGCAGCTGAACTGTTTCAGGGTGTGTGTGTGATGGGAAGTGAACACATCCTGCTGCTAGTTTGAAGATGATCTGAGATCCAGAAGTAAACAAAACTGCTGTCACGTCCAGATTTGATTGACAGGTGTTTCGGTAAAGGGACGACTGAATCCCACTTTTTCATCCCATCAAAGTTGAACATCAGTGACGTCTGCAAACGTTCTGAATGAATTGAGAAACACAAAATGATCCTTTTTCAGATCCTCTTTTTAAATGACTGTGAACACACCCGATATGTTTATAGTCATTAATAAAAGATGGGGCCAAAATAACAAGAACACATGCCAACCTAATGCTTCTAAATACAACATTAAATACTGTAAAGAAGCTTATTGTGCTGATAATGTGTCTTTATTTATTTTGAAACCTGCAGTTTGTATTGTAGGTCTTTACAATGTCAGGTGTTAACTAAAAATATGTATTTTAGTGCAGTATTTTTTACTTCCCATTACTTAACATTGAAAATATGTGATTCTTTGGAGAAAAGAAAATCAGGAGAATCTCTTGATTTGTACCTGCAACTTACATGGATGAAGAACAGAAGAGAGATGAGCATGGAGGGGGGGTCGGCCTGCGGCGTCTTTGGTGGCTCTGAACAGGAGATAACTGAGCTTTGCTTGTTTAAAAGGTTAACGTTAAACCAATAATCCGTTTTCTGCTGCTTATCGATGTCTGCAGGACCGGCCACACTGCGCCACACCAATATGTCAAACATTTGCTTTGAATATACGTTTTTTTTTTTGGGAGATGGTGAGAAAAACAGACTGAAGTTCACACGTCTGCCATTCAGCGTCACTTGTTGTTCATAAGCAGCTGCAGAGATGCTGGTTCCCCTCACGCTGCTGGAGCCTCAAATCTGCCCAGATGAATCTCTCTGCACGTGAACCTCGTGCGTCTCCCATCCAGCTGGCAGCCCAGAGCTACTGAACCTGAACGCAACGCAGCAAACTTCATCTGGAAATCATTTGTTGGTCAGCCGAGTGTCTGACATTGTATCATTGGAATGAATACTTGAAGTATGGATTCCAGTCAAGCTGCCTGGTGTTGGACAGACGCACACGTGAACTGTACACTGTTTCTCTTTACTTGTCCCTTACAAATAAACAAATAAACAAATGCATTGTTGATTCATCTGCCAGTTATATCCTTGATTTGAAAAAAAAAGAGAAAGATAAATGATAGAAAAATCCCCATCACAGTCATCTGACGTGTGAAGGTGATGTCTTCATGTCAAAGATATACATCATAAGGAAAACAACATATTCTCACATTAAGAAGCTGGAACCAGAACTCAGTTATCAGTCTCTGCTGATGATTCTTTGACTAATCAGTTGAAGCATCAATGGTCTCGGTGTCACAGCTGCAGATGGAGACAGCGGTCAGTCATGTGAAGGTTGAGTATTTACACTTTACAGCTGCAGCTGCTGTGCAAATTGTGTTTTTTTTTTTTTTTTTGTGCAAAACATATGATTGTCTTTCAAAATATGATGTGTCATCATAGATTAAACTACCCAGTGGTATATAAAGTAATACAATTCAGCTTCACCTGTTTGAGCTTAAAGCATCAGTAATCATCCGACAACCAGAGCTTTTTATTCTTAGTAGTTTTACTTTCAACACTTGTTTACAGCATGTATTTTTACATTGTTGTATTTCTAATTTCACTGTTAAAGGAGTAAAGAGAGTAAAAAAAAAATGTTTACAACTATACTAATTACAGTTTCAACCAGGGACGTAATAAAATGTAGTTTTAATGTAATTTCAGCTTCGGTTGCAGTCATATTCATACAAGTGAAGGTATAGTTTTATTTCTAATAAAAAAATATATTGATAAAATTGCAGCAGTTGCAGTTATATCCTAAATATTTAACTGTATTTGCAGTTCTATTATTCTGCATTGTAAACATGTCAATCCTGCATAATAATTCAGTTGCATTACTGGAACATTTTCCCCCCAGAAAACATGGATTTTGAATCTCAGGCCTGTGCAGAGTAAAGTGTATGGAGTAGGAGGAGGAGGTGGTGTGTGTGTGCGTGCGTGTGTGTGTGTGTGTGTGTGAGGGGGGGGGGGGTTAACCGACAAGCCCGGCAGGACTGGCCTGATGGGTGCTAATGAACTTGGGATGTGCCACCACAATGCTGAGCCGCCCCTGGTCCACCTCGGTGTCCGGGTTCCCATGCAGCCGACGGAATAAGAGAGAGGGATGACGGGGGGGGGAGAAGGGTGGCTGGATGCTGCACCCAGCCTTTTGTGCCCGGTCCTCAGCCCATTAGCCACCACCAACCACTCCGCTTTCCCAAGATGAGCGCGAGGCCTGCCTGCCTGCCCGCCTGGACTCGGTAACCAGGCATCGGCGAGGGCGAGAGGAGGGGAGGAGAGAAACAGTAGCCGTATTTAGAGTTTGATCTCTAGGAAAGCGTCCAAAATTTGGAGAGAAAGAAAAGGGGAGCCCGGCACATTGGTAGGCAGAGAGAGCCCCCCGACAACAAACCGGGGGCTGACAAAGTTGTCTCTTTGGCAGTCGCGCCTCCTATTGAACCAGTAATTTATTCAAAGGAGATTTTTATCCCCGCGATCTGATTATTATGATAATCAAGTGACCCAGACCCCTTTCTTGGCTCTTGTCTGCGGGCTCTGGGCTCGGCGGTGACAGTAAAAGCTGATTTGCACGGTCTTCACCCCCCTGGTCACATTCCTGGACTCCTGTGTATCAAAGACGCAGACAATGAGAATAGTGGATGTGCGCACTTGATCCAGGCGCATGAGCGGAGGCCGCAGTCTCCGCCGGGGGCTTTGTGTCAAACGAATACTAGTAGCCAGACAAGATTACACGAAACTTTTTATAATCCCACATGGGCCAAAACGGGGCTCAAAACGACACACTTGATAAGTGAAACTCCCGAAAAGCGCTACAATAGAGGCAGCAGAGAGGACGCTGCATGTGTGGTGCCCATTTGTGCGTAATTAGGTAATTAATTATGAATCTGAATCATATGTAATGTTATAAGAGGGTAGATGGCAATATTTGGACAATTCTGCTCGTCTCCAATACAAAATCAAACCAAAAGAAATGCTGCATGGATTTAGATGATTCGTTTGCAGGATTTTCCCCCATAAGAGCAGAGAACTTGAGCATCCATGCTTATTCACGATCACGTCTGCTTTCTATTTTTTTTTTTTTTAGAGGGTGGAGACAAAAAACAGACCTGCATCGTGTCATAAAGGGGAGGGTCTTGGTGGCAGTATATGTTTTTAGAGCAGGCATGTTTTAAGTTCATATTGCATCTGACGCGAGGAATGGCGAGTGCGAGGGACGGCGCGGGCAGGAGGGGGGGAGGCGAGATCCACCTCCGCGGGAAATAATGGGGATGATAATAAAACAGGGGGAAAACCCGTCCGAGGGAAGCTGAATGGATGGAGCCAGAGAGACGTCACGGCCAGCCGCAGCCATGAAGACTCAGTGGTCCAGCCTCCGGCAGCTCACTTGGTCTCCATCTCCCGAGCTGCTCGCTTCTCGGCTTCGGAGAGCGGACGCCGCAGCGACTCGCAGACGAAGGCGTGAGTATGAAGTATAAGCTGTGTTTTCTTCAAGGTTGTGAATGCGGAGGCAGGTGTGGAATATCGGTTAGAAAACACCCGGAGGAAAAAACGCGTTTGCATCCGCGCCGAGTACGTCGCCAACCTGCACACACAACGGAGCAGTTTAGTCTGGATGTGGCATTAGCAGGCGAATGTGGGCGATGCGTGTTCGAGCAGCAGGTCTTCAGCTCTAAATATGATATTATTTCTCACTCTTTTTCTGTCTCGATGCTCTGCGGAGTGTAAAGTAGGAGCTGCTGTTTCCTTCAGAGTGGCAGCTGTTGGGAGCTGTTGCAAACATAGTGCTCATTACAACATATGCACATTTTGTCTTTTATTTAATGTTCCATTTTCAAACGGCATCCGAGGCTTTACACATTTAGAATAACTCGAATTCATTCATTCTTACATAGAGTGTGGGATAGTGCCCGGGCCCAGTGAAAGGTCACAGATGAGCATGCAGAAACAAACCTGCGCTCTCTGGTTAGATGATGAAATGCAACTTGTAATCAGACGTGGTTTGGCTCTGCTTTGAGGGAGAACTCCCCTGTTTCACAGCCTCACTGACGCATTGTGCACGGGCTTCATGTGCGCCATTCACAGGGAGCCACAAAGGCCAAAAGGCGCTTCCAGCCCTGATTTCATTTCTCACACACACCTCCAGGCACTGAGCAGGGTCACTTCTCCAGCTCTGCTCGCTGTGGCAGTGGGAGCGGTAGAGTCAGCCAATACATGGCACCAAAGAAAACACCCAATATGACACGATCAGGGTCTGGGGATAAAAGCGAGAGAAGCCCCCCCCCCCCCCCCCTCCTGTCATTCTTTTTTTTTTTGTTGGTCCAAATTAAGCCCTTGCAGGACTGTGCGACCATGTGGCTCAGATATGAGGATTACCAGCAGACAGGCCTGCAATGCATGCGCAATAAAACAAAGTGGTGGCGTTCACACCCATAGCTGGCGGATAAAGGGATCACAAGGCCAAATATCCAGTCCACACGTGTGCACCGAGTACGAGGCCTGTGCCCAGAACACGTGTGCTCCTCGGACACACCGGGGGAGAATATTGTGCCAGTGGAGCTTTCAGTGGGGGGTTGGAGGCAAAGAAATACAAAAAAAAAAAAACTGGGATTATGCAACGTTTCACATGATGAACATGAGAGTATTAATGAGCATGCAGGCAGGGGTCAATGCACGAGGAGAGGCAGAGGGGGGAGGAAGGGACGTTTGCAAAAAAAATTAAATCCTCTTCTTAAAACTGGAAATTTGGAATTGATATTTTTAATTTTAAATTTGATAATTTAATGTTTTTTATTTATTTATTTATTTAATGAACTACTTGCACCACACAGTACACACACACACACACACACACACACATACGGAGCCAAAGTTGTGTGTGTGTGTGTGTGTGCCATTGCAGTGTATTTTAGAGAGATAGTTTTATGTTCAAACATAAAGGCGCCGGTGGTGCATTATGTTATTGTGACCAGCCTCTTCGGCACAATAATAACATTAATGTGCAGTCAGAATATACAAGATGCTGGAGCATTTCACGGCTGAGGTCTGCACCTTTTTACGCCCGTCATCCCTGTCTTTTTTTTTTTTTTTTTTTAAATCACTTTTCTTTGCGGGAGCAAAACGCAGTTTGCTGATTGTCTTTACTGTTGGAACGAAGGCTGCAGTATGTGAAATGGGCCGATCTGGCTCCACTGCGCTCTATGGTCCATTTGAAGACTAAAATGATCGTCTCTTTTTTCCAGGGATCCCTGGAGAGACATTCAGCGGCCTCACAACACGTGGCTCACTGTAGGTAATACCAGCTCTCACTGTCACTCACAGCACACACAGGCTTCCGTAGTCACGTTGGATATTTTCGGAAGTTTGAGGGAATAATCTATATATATATATTAAATAATAATAACTACATGATATATAAGGTTTATAGTCTGAGGTACATAGTTGTTGAGCAATACAGTGACAAATATAATAATGTTTTTTAAGGTGGAATAGTATTTATCATTCATATGTAAAAACACATGGTTTCTAAAATGCAGCCACATCCCAACATAATGCAATTACTTTTAAATTCACACAATATCACGGGTGTTCAGTAGCTATGGTTTCATTGCATTTAGGACGTGTGGAAAATAGAAAAGATATTTCTACAAATCTTTTTTTTCAGCATATCAGCTCCACACACTACAGTGCGGCTGTGAACACGTGAGTGTGTGTGTGTGTGTGTGTGTGTGTTCATCAGACCCACAGTGTGTCTGCCAACAGGCCTACACCGTCACCCCAGTGTGCTTCTTCCATTCTGGCCATTTGAGATGTGCACATATCCATCCTAAAACATCGCTTTGACGTGTGCGTAAAATACTTTCTGTCGTGCGTAAAACTCGTGCGTAATTTCCTTTGTTGTCTTAAATGCAGCATTCAAACTGAGAATTCAAGTCATAAAATGGCGTAAAATGAAATGTGGTTTTATCACGTGGTTTTAATCAGATGATAACCAATGCGACTTTATAATAGGATACCGTTTCTTGGTAATAAACTCTGCACCTTCGCATTAATTATTTCCAATTTGAGGCGCCGGATTTGTTGACGTCATGCACGCCTCGGCCAATAGCACAGCCTGATGAGGTTTGTTTCAGATAGGGGAGAGAAAGAACCTGGAGCTCGACTGATGCTTTACATTTACTTTCGGATTTTATCTGAGCTCAGGTGAGTGAAAGAAAAGAGGCCGCTGAGAGCGTGACACTGCGTGGGTCTTTGGGTTGAAACTTTTACGAACAGAAACCACTTTAACATCTCAACAAGCTTCATTTTCTGAACTCAGAGCGTGAATAATTATTCGGGTGAAATGCATCGTGAGAAGCGAACATTGGAGTTATAAACCCAGAAGACAAATGTTGAAATTGTATCAATTTATTAGAACTATATAGCAGTAGCACAATCACGAATAAGCCAGTGTTAATGAAGGGACTATTGATGATAATGGGGAAATAAGTGCAATCTGCATATAATTATCTTTCTCTTTATCCAACTTGGAAGTCGTGAAAATATATCTTATCTAAAACTAGTCATAAAGCTCACAGCATAGTCTGCAGCGATTAAAATTCTTAATATTAATATTGCATCATTTCCATGCAAAAATTAATATTGTGATGAATTACTGATGAGCTTAAACACCAAAGTGAATATGTTTTTTTCAATCTGGAAACAGTCAATTAACATTTCTTTTAAGATGTTCAAATAAAAAATAATTGAATTTTCAAAATGTATCTTATTAATGTTCCTTGAAATACTGTAACAAATAATAATACTGAAACTATGTGATTAGGGTAACTTTTATTTGAACATTGGGAAATGTGTCTTTTATTATTTGGTCTTTTGCAATTTTGTTTTTATAAATATCTGAACATTAGTCTATCTGAATGAGCTATTTATGAAGAAACATTTCAGTATGTCTTACATTTATGACTGCAGCTGAGAGTGTGTGTGTGTATTTATAAGCCCGATATCGTTTGTAATTATGTATCTAAATATGTGAAAGTTCACATGTGTGTGTGTGTGTGTGTGTGCGTGTGTGTGTGTGTGTGTGTGTGTGTGAGTGCAGTAGCATTCTGGGAACTGAGGCGTGTTTCTGCTCTCAAAGGGCCTCACTTTGTCCATGTGGATTGAAACAAAGCACCTTGACGATCCGCGTTAAGGGGACAGCCTTCTGAACGGCAACAAAACAGCTATTAAAAAAAAAATGCACATAGATTCGGAGAGTAGAAGAAGACGACCAGGTGTTTATTGTAGAGTAGAAGAAGACGACCAGGTGTTTATTGTAATCTGGAGGGAGAACAATGCCAGTGAGATTTGTAGTTTGCCTGCTAACAGGGATGTAGCCGCCTCTGCTAACGCCTGCATGTTTCCTGTCAAGTCGTGTAGTTCGACTGTTCAGGTTTGGGTGTGTGTGATGGAGGGCGAGAATATTCTGTGCCTCGCTCCCCTCTGTCACACTCTCTCTCTTTCTCTCTCTCGCTTTCTCTCAGTATCTCGCCATCTCTCTCTGCTCTCGGTCAGTAGAGCTTTACTTGGTGTTGGTGGGGGGGGGGGGGGGCTTGCCACAACAGGGATCTGGGCACACAGAGCAGCTTTAATTAGAAGGGGCCTTGTGCCATGTGCCACCACGGCGTGTGGGAGGAGTGTGTGTGGGTGTGTGTGTGTGTGTGTGTGTGTGGTACAGCCTTTTTCTATACCCGTACATGTGACAAGTGTTTTGTGTGCTTTTCAGCTTTATTTTTGGGTGTTTTTGTGGACATATTTGGGTGTGTACGTATATGGCTTTGACATGTGCTTCATGCTCCGATAAGTCTGAGTGTCTGTGTATTTGAATCACATCACTGTTAGTGTATATGTAACTCGTGTGTTTAGGTCTTAAACCCCTGTATCTTCACTTTGGCGCCAAACTCGAGCGCTGGCCAACTGCTTTGGCATCAGATAATGTAAATGAAGACAAACCAGTTTCTTTTGTAGTCAAACAGCCAGGATCTTTTAATTTAAAAATGCATTTGGGCCGTGGCGGGGGACGGTGTTTGAAGCCATCACCCTCCTATGGAGCCAGTCAGCGGGTGAGGCGGATGCACCATAGGGATGGGCGCTGGGAAAAGGGAGGGTTGGCGCCATAGCCGGTTTGGACTGGTTCGACAACTTGCGTACATTTTTTTTAATTGGTGCCTCTCATTGATTGTTTGACATTGGGGAGTTTTTGATATAGAGGCATTAGTCGTGGACCAATCAAAGCTTTCTGTGCACAATGGGAGGTTTCCAATTGGCCGAGGCGGTTTGAGGCGGGGTAAGGGGCCACTTGGTGATGTCACAAAATGAAGGGTCAGGACATTTAAGGGCTGCTGTAGGTTGAGTGAGGAAAAAAAGGCCCCAAGCCAGAAGAGTAACGTCTTTGTTCAGAGTTGGCGTAGACTACTGTTTTTTGGATTTCCAAACTCTGCTCATTTTTGACATTAATTTGAATGCCTTCCCAAGTTAGTCTGTGTTCATTCAAATCATGTAAATTCAAAGAGATGGAGACCTATAATTATGTTTTCATTAACAACTTTCTCCTTTGCTTACAGGTTAGAACTTGGGCCATGTCACTTCGCCTGCAGCTTGAGAGGATGGGTAGCCTTAGGGGTTGGTTGTTATCTTTGGTTATCTAGCTGTATGAGTGATGTACATTCTTCATAAAGCTAGATAACCGAAAGTAACAAGAATCCCATTACACTCCTGAAAAGGCATCAAGACCCCAAACGCGCCACCCTCCAAAAAAGCACAAACTCTGCCACAAGAACTGCAACATGAGAGAAGAAAATGGACGACATTTAAAAGGAGATGGGAGCTGAATGCAGCAAAAGGTAGGGTGCATGATTCCATGTGTGTGATTGCATGCAGGTCCACATGGCCTTTAGAGAAAACTAACTTTATCTTTGTCTATATTTTCTGTTTCGATCCATCAACATTTTGAAAGGCAGAATACAGTTGGTAGGCATGGAGAAATAAATGGGACATTGCCGTACATATTGCGTACAGCTCTCTACAGCCAGTGGCAGTGATCCAGAGCAGTACGGTTGGTGCAACAGGATCACTTTTAATCTAATAAACCCCATGATCCTTGTGTGTGTGGCTGCATGCAGGGGCTTAGCCATAGTATCACATGGCCGGGAGTGACGGGCTTGCTGAAAAAGACCCACACTGATTCACCAAAGCCTGTGGACTTTGACAAGTCGTTTAACAAGTCGCTGTTAGCTAATCAGTCTGCTGGCCAGTTTGGTCAATGCTCTATTCATTTGTCATGAATTTTTAGCTTTGCTGGTTGCAACTTTGGCATTAAGAGAACATGCAACATGAGAAGAATGTGGGCCTTTTATATCATAGGAGCTGCATACGGTGCTATGAATTATACATATGTTCCGACTTGGACGGGATTGTGTGAGTTAAGAATGCTCCCTCCGAGTTAATCCGGGCTCCCAACTCCCCGCCGGCACCAAAGCGAACAGACAAGAATTTGTTTGAGGCCAGTTTTGTTAAGTTGGCCGTTGTTGATTTTTTTTTTTTCTCCTTCCCACCTACTCCTTTCTCCCTTTTGCATGAAAAGATGTTTGATTTGGGGTCCTGGACGTTGTTTGATTTGACGTGACAGTTGGCTTGGTTGTGAATGGGCCGTGGCAAAGCCTCCATTGCATGAGGTGCTACCATGTGGAAAGGCCTGATGGGATCTCGCTGAATGCTGCTGTGTGTGTGCGCAAGGCTCCGAGGGGGGAGTGGTCCAGGGGCAATCAAGCAGAAAGTGCCCCCAGTGACGAGATCCATGAGCGAGAGGAGAACAATCTCAGCCTTAAGGTTCTTTGCTCGGGCTCATGGTGAGGAGTAATTGGTCAATCAGATCTCCAACCTCAAGGCCTCTGATGGCTGATTGAAGGTGTGATTTCTTTTCTGCCCATCAAAGCTAGAGGGTCGCGCCTGCTGAGAGAGGCCGCTAAAGATCGTTCCCAAGGTCTCAAGGCTTGGGAGCTACAAGGCTAACACCGAGCTCCAATTGTAATACATTTTCCACATGGCGGTTTGCTGTGTCAACATGGCTCAGCTAAAACATCACCCTGGAGTTCTCATACATTCAGCTTGACATGGTACAAATTCTAAACAGTTAGGCAGGGTCGAAGTCAAATTCCTAAAAGCTTGCGCGGTACCCTCATCTCGCAATGTCAATGTGTTCAAGCCTTGCAGTTGTGCCTGTCAGCCTGCTGCATTGCAGGTGCTGAGTGTGACATTTGAGCCCTGGGCTCAGCTAGTAAGCGAGAGGAACGAGAGCCTTGACAGGAAGTGACAGCAGGAGATGTCACCTTCTTGGATGGCAAAGTAGTACCTGGTTCCCTCTCTATTGTGATGCTCCTAACCTGTTTTTATTAAAGAGTAGACTTATGAGTGTGCCATGGCTTTGATCTGTTACTGTTAATTTTAGAATAATGATTGTGCCTGACTAATATCGGAGCACTTGTCTGTGCAGGTGCATTTACAAATTGAACAGGTACAAGGTGGGCACATTTTGAGCAGTGCAAAGATAAGTTGCCTCCTTTTGCTTCCCTTTTGTGTCAGTTGCAATGTTGGAGCTAAATGGGAACTGAAGTCTTGGACAGATTGTGTTTATACCCTAAGCAGTGCCCTGGGAGACGCATGTCATGGTGCAAATGCTTTGTACTGGCTCTGTGTGTGGCACAGTTATATCACTAGCACTTCACACTGGGGACCCCGGAGCAGAGAGTCTTAGCTTCTGCCTCCCTGAAAATGGCACAGAGATGGGAGAGTTCCTAAAAAACACCTTAGGGCTTTTGCTCCATCTCTTTTTCTGTGTCCCTTGGCAGCGACTGAAATAGAAAGACTGCGCAAAGAGAGAGGGTGGAGAAGGAAAGAAGGCAGGGAGAGGGACGAGGAGGAGGAGGAGGAGGAGGAGGAGGGTGGGTTTGTCTTAGCTTTCATGCACTAGGCAAGCAGATTTAGACTCCAAGTGTCAAACAGAAAAACAGCCATTGTGGTCGGGTCCTACTTGCCCCCCCACCAGTAGACTTTACAGTCAATAGAGCTAGTCCACTTGTCACTGAGGGACAATGCGCCCCTTTGCCTCCCTTTCACCCCTGCCGGGTCCGAGCAGCCAGACAGTTTTCTGAATAAGACCCAGTGATTCTTGCCCCCTTTTCTCTGCCTCTCTTTCTCTTGAGGGAACACACCAACAGGGTTTGGAAAATGGCTTCGCTGTTGGGCCAGAGCAGAAGGCCATACCCTGTTATTTTCTACCACATTGGCATTCCCTCCACCCCCATACGCTCGCAGAGAAATAAATGTATCTTAAGTAGTTGCAAAAGTCATTGGGCCTCCCCAGACAAAGGAGATTAAGTTTGGCAACTTAGCAGTAACAGGTGTACTTTGACTGTGCTCGGACCACACGGGGGGTGACTGCTGTGGTCTGACCCGTTGCTCTGTTTGCCTCCCTGTTGGTTTTGAGTTGTGTGGAGATAAAAATGAAATTTGCTTTGTGTTCTCAGGCAACAATAATGCTTCAGACCTTGTCAACTTAGAAGTTTTAGTCGAGAGTGTATTTGGCCTAGCTGTCGAGCACTGGCCTCTTATCATTTTTAAAGCTTTTGAAAATGTAACTCAGTTTTGCAACATTTCTCCAGTGATTTGCCAAGTTTTCTCCAAAGGGATTTTGCAGATATCTTTAGATCTCAAGCTCTGCCCACCCAAGGGAGTGAGTTAAGGGTAAACAATGCGGGCACACAGAGGAAGAAAGAAATATCAGAGGGAGTGCGGCACAGCACTGAAGCATGAATACATTTTCACATGTAGAACGGAGACAGTGATGTTTTAAGAGGGGAAATGTCTTTCAAAGAGGATGAGTGAAGCCTTTTCTATCCATACCTTCAGTATTTTCAACCACAATAAATCAAGCCATTCAGCAGCAGTATAAACAGACACTCTCAGAGCCAGAGCAAAACAGTGCCTGCATTTGTTTGTTTCAGTCGTTAATAAAGCTTTTATCGAGAGCCTCGGTCCTCAGAAAAAGCCCATTCTGGTGAAATGACTTGGCAAAGCATCCGATGAAGGGTCTGTTCAGACTGAAGCTGCTCCCGTTGCCATTGTCTAGCTCTCTCTCACACACCTACGAGTCCAGAGTAAGCACACAATTTCATTGTTGCGTGAGCTGTTAATATCAGAGGCTTCACAATAGAGCCCATTCGCCATATTTGCATAAGGCACTTTTCCAACAAGGACCCGGAGAGGGCTTGAAAGCTGGCCCACTCCAGTGCCAATGGCAAAAAAATGTCAAGTGCCAATTAGGAGAGGTTTGCCACCATTCAGCAGTACCCCACCCCTGTAGTCCTTCCCCTCCCTGCTTACCCACCCCAACTCTCTCACACTCTAAGTCACCCCTGTTTTTACCACCTTATTCCAGTTTCAGACGTAGTCTTCCCCTACTGACACCCAGAGACAAAAGCTGGCTCCCTCCTCTGCTGGCTAATGGAGGATCCTTTCTGCTGGGCTCAGAGTATTAGCAAAATCAGACAGTGTGCTCTGTTCGCCGATTAGTCAGCTTTCTTTGTTGATTTCTTTGAATAGAAGGGTTCACGAACCTTGCGGCTAAACCTGCGAGATATAGACTCCACCTGCTAGTGAATATTGAATTTAGCAAGCTGGCTACATTGTGCTACTTTGGTTTTAAATTCACAGGTTTGCACAGGCAGGTGTGAGTAATCGAGGGAAGGATTTGGAAAAGACAGACGCAGATTTGAAGCAATTAAAAATAACCTCTTTCATATATCCACAGTGGTCGGTCTGCGTTGGTGCTAATAGCATTTAGTCACCTAATGACTTGCTTTAAGCTAGTCCTGCTTATTATTTTTGCACTGATACACATAAATACAAAGCATCCTTTAATGAGAATGGCGGCAGTCAGAGACTATTTGAATTGTAAGCGCAGGCTTTGAGTCAGGTGTTAAGGCTAGAAGAAATGCACAATAACAACAGCAGGATTTACCGGAGCTACGTCAGATTCAAGTTAGCTTAACTGGTGAGTGTCAACAGTGCTGATCCGCTGCTTACAATTCTACCAATGCTGAAAAAGCTGCATTAATTCCGATAATGCTTAACTGCAGCTGTCAGATGCAAAGTATGTGCTGACAGGAACGTAGAGCATCATCAGTGTCCTTGAATTTAAGTAACGCAGTGTTTACATTCCAGAAGCTTTTGCTACAAAAGGCAGAGACATCAAATAAATAAAAATAATCTGGGATCCTGTAAAATGACAAGGATGCAACAAATTAAATTAAAAAAATGAAGTTGTAGACACCATAAAATAAGGTAATCGTGTTTGTCCGATTGGGCTACTGTTGTTTTCCACAGAGCATTTACCTAACTTACCGCCTCCTGCCACTCAAAAAGGATTTTTCTCTTGTCCCTTTTTCTCTTTCATTCTTTCATTCAATCTCTGTGTCGAGTCTTTTTTTTCTTTCCCACCCTTGATTCTCAGATGGTTGGATCTGATTTGCATGCATTTGCATAATGAAAGTCATTTGCATGCTCAGGGGCAGACTGTACCATGAGAACAGACATGAAA
The DNA here is from genome assembly GCA_943593645.1 of Bovichtus variegatus. Lineage (NCBI taxonomy): Eukaryota > Metazoa > Chordata > Actinopteri > Perciformes > Bovichtidae > Bovichtus > Bovichtus variegatus. The sequence goes on along the minus strand of CALSCE010009506.1, from coordinate 13,411,608 downwards.
AGGTGTGTGTGTGTGTGTGTGCGTGTGTGTGTGTGTATACATGCATTCATGTGTGTGCATGCCTTGCATTCGTATGCTCCCGTGAACTATACATGTGCGTTTTGATGGATAAACCACGTTCTTAAAATTTTCCCTCTTGCCCTCTGATTTTCCCTTCCACGTTTTATGTGCAGGCTACCACCACCACACCACTGAAGGAAAGCTGGCAAAAGGAGACTGAAAAACAGAGAAGAAGGAGGAGGAGGGGTTGCTGTTGATTCTGCCCTCCCTCTCTCCTCGCCCTCTTCTGCATCGCCTCTTCCCTCCTCCTCCCATCCTCCTCTGCTCCATCCTCAGCAGACTGCCCCTTTTTCCTGTACAGCGAGACGCAGCCCTCGCCACCATCTTAGAGCAACGCTGGCATGAAATGGAAGTGGGAAGACCAGTCAGTGCAGGTAACACACCAAACCCACTGCGGCCGCCATGCTGCATCTTTCCACCGGCGCCACCCCGACCCTCCATCCTCTCCTCTTTCTCCTCCCCGTACCCTCGCTCCCCGTCTCCACTAGCAATAGCCTCCGTTTTAATCACCTCGGATATGTTTGTTAATTGCACGATTCACAAGATGCGCTGATGGGTGGAGGGGAGGGTGAGTTGATGTGGGCGGAGCGTGTCTTGTATGTGTGTTCACATTAAATCACTCTGCTCTCAATGCCTCTCTCAGGAGGCTTTCAGTGGGCATCTGTCCTCTGAAGCGCCATGTTTTCTTTCCCGTTTGGGAATTCTCATGCCATCCTCACATGCGTGCCCCGACATGGCGGCGGCTGCCATTTTGGAGATACGATACAAGCCGTGCCTTCTGGACAATACAGTGACACAATTCATAACCCCGTATAGTTGAGCACTCCGCACTATATTGTGGCCACGGACAGGAAACCACGCGGTGGTTTTTAAATGACGTTCTTTTTCGCAGTTTACCGTAACAGAATTCTGACTTTTAGATTCATTCTAAAAAATCTCTTCTGCTTTTCTTCAACTCCTCAAATGAGGTCAGAAGAAATGTCAAGATGGGCACATCTGTCGAGTGGAAAGTGATGATATCCATGAACCGCCATTCACATTCTCATACAGGGACACTGCAGCATATAACAAAACCAACACAAAGCAGGAGAGAGACAGCCAGAGAGAGAGAGGGAGTAATAACAGAGAAGAGATGGTGAAGAAGTGAAAAAGTGGGACCTCGATAGGCAGAGTCTTAGTACTGGAAAGCCTCTCTTTGTGCGAGTGGCGAGTGTTTGAGGGCAGTCGGTGCTCAGACAAGTCGAGTATTGTTCTCCCTGAGCGAGCTCGTTATAGTGCTGCATTATTCCAACCGGGGAGCTCCCAACTTTGAAAACCGCTTAAACCAAAACACCAATTAGTATTGGCTGGGCTTGATTAGGTAAGGCAGCCGGTAAACAATGCACGCCATTGTCCTCGCAAACAGAGAGACCTCCCTTTGTTTGTGTCTGTGGTGTGGAGGTCAGAGAGATAATGCTAATGCTAACGTACAGTGGGGTGCCAGTGCATAGGGCTAGCAGAGGGACTGCTGCTGCTCCCTGTTGGGTCAAGGTGAGAGAAGAAGATGATACTGTGGCTAAACACAGGAAAGCATCTTGTGCTCGAAGGTCCGAGGTGACTTGCTCAGTTTATAAAGAGAAAGTTAGAACTTTAAAATAAATTGGCTAAGTTTGAAAAGAGTATTTCATTTCTCCAAAATCCTTCTCCGTAAATTTCAACTCTTATTTCCAGTACACACAGACTAATCCTTAAGTGATAGTCGTTTTCTCAAATCAGGTCATGCCAAGCTTTCTGCATTTATATCTTTTGACGATGCAGCCTTTAAAAGTGGAGGCGTCGCTTGGCTTTCCTGTGCTGTGGTAACTGTGTCAGACCCAAAGCGCACTAATCACGGTCAGGCCTCCATAAACAGGTGGTAGATTGAGCTAAGGGGGCCGGGGCCGCTCTCAATTTACTGTGTAAATTATGCAGAGCCCAAAACAATGCAAACAGTAGACAGTGGAGTGGCTGGCGTTGGCTAATGAGATGATGAGAAGCCTGGGAGGGCTGGGAGCCAGTCGAGGTGAGGGGGTGGGCACGGCCGGCAGCTTGTGTCTGGATCTGTGTAGTCGTGTGTGTGTCTCCGTGCGAGTGTGTGTGAGGGTCTAGAGGAGCTTTGGCAGGGGAGCAGACACTGTCCCGTCTGCACAAACCCCATCGTCAGCACCCCTCCTGCCCAGACTGAGTGCTGCAGAGGGAGGGGAGGGTGAGCAGGCAGCTGGGGCACCCTGCCCCCATTGCTCCAGCAAGAGCACCAGCCTTGGGAACCTCTGTGGCAGGGGTCCCCTCAACACTGGCACGTAGGGGCCCCCCAAAAGTCTGGCTGCAACCCCCCATCACCACCATCTCCTCCTCCCTCTTGTCTCATCAACCACCACCACCCCTCCCACCCTAATGTGAGGCTGGGGGCCTGGGAAGGACTTCAAGTTCATGGCCAGACCTCCTATTGAGCTGACAGCCTGACTGTTTGCTCAATTCGGCTCCCTATTCAGAGCAGTGCTGGAGGGGGGAGTGTAGTGAAAGGGCTGGAGGATGGGTGGGGGGGTGTTGCTAGATGGGACACCGTAGCACTGTGATAGCTATTCATTCAGCTGGGGGAGACAAGTAAAGAGCGAGGGAGAGAGTGAAGAGGGATGGGGGTTTGAGTTGGGGTGCATAAATAAAAAGTGAGGAATCCAGGCTCAAAGTTTGCTTTGAGCGGTGTGCGCCTCTCTCACACTCTTTTAGACTCTTAATTACCGGCGCCTTCCACTTTTCTCTCTGCCTTTCTCTAACTACACCCTCCCCTCCTCATCCTCATCACACACAAACACACACTCCTGAACACACACACAAAATCGCAATCATTCTCATCATCCCCTCTATCCCCTGGTTTTATTAGGCCACATGCTGGGGCTGTAAATTTACCATTAACAAGCTTATTCACTGTAGTCCTCTCAACAAAACAAGACCATGATGCCAATAACTCAAAGCGACACCAATACCCGAAACTGCCTTTTATACCACCACCCTCCGCTGTCAGCCCCTCCCTCCTTCCCCCCGTCTTCCTCCCTGAGCGCAGCCGCTCTGAACAACGGCGTAATGCTAAATGCCAAGTCTAACGTGGTGCTTGCTAATAGCTCAGGCGATGCTAATTAGCACGATGGTTGTTGATTTCTGCCGCTAAGCTGGACGCCTGCATTATCGGTTCACTCTGCACTCGCTGACCCGCTGTAATATTTTAAGTTGCTTGTCTGAGCTGCTTGAAAATGTAACAAAAAAGGGGGTTTGATTGGCTTCTGAAGTCCAACTCAGCCGAGCTTAGGGTGTGTCACATGCTTCCTCTTTGTATTAGCAGCTCGTAGCGTACCAGGCTCCTGTTAAGGCCTTTCAACTTCAGCCCCGATCCCTTCGGCTGGTACGGGGAGCTGTGCTTACCTCGGCCAGATTTAGGACACACGAGGAACACCCCCATAACTTACTTTTCATGTTTCAAGAACAAGCCTTCTTTTGATACGCCTAAATGGGCATTCACAGTCCACTGTCGCAAGTAATTGTTCGGCCATTCACATGATTTGGCCTCTCTGTGTGTTTTTTGGTCAACGACGTACCTTAACGCCATCTTTTTCTTTGCAGGGGAATGTTTTCGGGGATGCGAAACGGCCCGAGTACACGCTGAAAAGGGACAGCAGGACTCCGTCTTTCAGCCGGGACTAAAACAAGGACGACAGCGCTGATGTCTGCGCGTGATTCCCGCCGTGACTTTGGAACATCGGCGCGCTGCCTGTACCTCTTCGATGCTTCCTGCGTGATGCATTATTTGACCCAAGCGGGAGTGGTTGTGAACACCTTTTGGTGTTTTAGCTGAGCAAACATCATGGTGGACTGTGACTGTGGGAAACGACAGACAGAAGATCAGCAGCTTGAGGTGTGGACCAACTGCTCCATAAGTGTTGTGTGAGGGTGTGGCTCTGAATTTTGTAATAGTTATTCTACATATATTGTATGTTATATATAAACAATAGTACTTAGACATGAAGCAGTATAATGTGTCTTCAACTAACATAGGTATTGACTTACTGTAGGTCTCATTAGCCCACGTTTTGTTCGATTTCTGTTTCGTCATAGTTGCTAGGACTCAAAGACACGTGAATGTGAGACCCACGGCAGCAGTGAATAATACTGCACTGCGATTGGACGGCTCCATGTGTCGGATGACACAATGGTGAAGGAGTGAGCTGTCGTCTTTATACTCTATGCAACTGTTTTATCTTTTTTTTTTTTTTTTGTCTCTTTTTGGTCTTGGAGTCCCTTTCATCCTTACTCTGGATTTTTATTTTGGGCTACCAGTTTTTAGACATTCTTTCAGACATCATGAAGAGAAATGTTTTTTTTTCCCCGGTGTTAATATACTGATACTGAAATTACAGCAAGAGTGTGCGTGTGTGAGTGTGTGACAAATGACACGATGCAGCTCAGTTCATATGTATGGAATCTCATATTTGCAGCCTAACAGACTTTGATTTGCACCCGTGAGCCACAGTAAACGTGGACTCACACGTTTAATATTCCTGATGGCAGAAGTGTGTTTGATCAGCAGGAAGTAGCTGAGCAGGGCTCGTGGCTGCGAGTATACAGAACACACCACACTATTAAAAACCTCCCCAGCGCTCTGAGACGCAGCAGCTTGGTTCAGAGCAGTTACCTGCTTCGCTGTAATGATACATCGTTGGGTGAGACATGACAAATACATTGGCTTCAAACACTGCCTTAATTTCCTGTCCTTGAAATTGGCACACACACACACACACACACACACACACACACACACACACACACACACACACA
>CALSCE010009506.1:13331996-13375802 GCA_943593645.1 Bovichtus variegatus | reverse complement strand
TCTCTGTCTCTCTCTCTCTGTCTCTCTCTCTCTCTCTCTGTCTCTCTCCTCTCTCTCTCTCCCTCTCTCTATCCCTCTCTCTCTCTCCCTCTCCCTCTCTCGTTCCCTCTCTCTCTCTCTGTCTCTCCCTCTCTGTCTCCCTCCCTCTCTCTGTCCCTCCCTCTCTCTCTCCCTCCCTCTCTCTCTCCCTCTCCCTCTCTCTCCCTCTTGTCTGCTGAGGGGTGTCTAATCAGGGAAGACAAGCGGCTGACGGAATGACGATGCTTAATTGGCATGGAGTCGTGGGAACGCGTAAACAAACAGCTGCCATTTTCATTTTGCTTGTTTCCCCCTCGTCCCTCTTCCTCATGAATAAAGCCGCCGCGGAGAAGTGGAACAGCAACCTGGCAGCTGCAGGGAGCCTGAACTGAAGGAACGAGAAAGAGAAGAAGAAGAAGGAGGAGGAGGAGGAGGAGGAGGCCCGGATTGGAGATTAGCCTCACTTTAATCCGCCCTGCACCTCCTCCAGTGATGGGAGGAAAAAGCAGCACACAGATATGTACCTTCTGAACAACAGAAAAATCTCCTCTTCACATAAAGGAGAACACATTTCCAAGATAAACTGTGCATGTGATTATCCCTCTCTTATACATGGATCTGGAGGGGGGGGCTGAAGAGTCCCTTAATGCACAACATATATTGTATATAGTGAATCTGTGGTATCATTACTCCTATAATATTCTTACAGTATAATATTGAGCCTCAGGGACACACGTTTTAAGATTAAACTTCTTTTTTTTCCCTGCTAGATTAAAAATTAAAAAACTCACTTTGGCTCCAAACAGCTTCAACACACTGAATGTTATGGATATATAAATAGCAAAAACACATTAAACAAAAAGAAGAAAAAAGAAAATAAGTGCATATGTAAGTCTAAAAGACAACATTTCTTATTTATAAATGTCCCTCTTAAAATAAACATCTTTATTTGTATTACTGCCTGTGGAGCTCAGTCTGTGTGAACTCACAAGACACTGCAGATCATAATAAAATGATAGATAAACAAATAACAACGCACCTGTTGCCCTGGTCCTGCCTGACACCAGGACGCCTTTATTCACATCCCCCTGGATCCATCTTTTTTATATACGATCGTACCATGTTTTTTGTCGCATAGATTGTCTATGCTGTATTTTTAACTATGTTGTTTGTTCCTCCTCAGTTTCTCCCTGAGGTTTCTTCCATATTTCCCCCACTAATTGTGGGGTTTCTTTTAGGGAGTTTTTCCTTGTGCGATGCGAGGGTCTAAGGACAGAGGGGGTCGTATCCTGGAGAGAAATGTATAATTTGTGACATAGGGCTATATAAGTAAACTTGATTTGATTTGAAATTCACAAAAAAAATGATTTTAAAATACCAAATGTATGTACCTGAAATGTCCTCTTGTGAAGGATAGAGGGTTTCATCTGTAAATAAACAAGTAAAGATGTTTTTAAATAGAACTTTTCAAAACAAAAGCACAACATATCCAACAGGCAGAGTAAACACAAGAGCAAGAACATTTAAAAAACAGAAATCAATCCAAAAAAAAACAAGAAAAGTGAAAGTTGAAAGGTGAAATGTGTTTTAGTTAATGAATAGTGACACAGAAATACAGTACATTCACTAATAAGTCTTATTTGTTTATGTTTGTCCTCCTGTTTTCTATTGAATCTCAATCACGTATTTAATAAGCATAAAGGATAAAGCTAGCATTATTCTATTTGTTTGTTCGGTTCATAATAAATATGCAAATTCTTAGTTTTTTTTTATATGAGTAATTTCTTAAAACAGCTGGTCACTGTAGTTTTTAGCAAACATTACTCACAAGGGAGTAAATAGTGCATTAGTTGGGGACTACTTTCAGTGGCGTATCAATCCACATATGGTGATCTAGTGAGTGTCTGTGGCAGCAGGACGGTGTGTGTGTGTGTGTGTGCGCGTGTGTGTGTGTGCGTGTGTGTGTGTGTGTGTGTGGGATTGAGTAAAATAAACTACAGTGTGTGTGTTCATGAGGGAGCATGTGGCTCATTGATGTGTATTTACATTTTTTGTATTTAGTTTTTGGACACACACAGATGTATCAGGCGTCAGGATACTTGTGTGTGTATCAGGTGTTGGTCTTTTCATGAGATGTGTAAAAGAATGAAGTAAAATACAGGATATCTCCAGATATATCCGCTAAGTGTACAAGAGACTGACGTGTTTATATTCACACGTGAATAGATGTTATCCTGCATGACTGGCCTTAGTAGTATCAAGGTGAAAGCAATGGACCTTTAAAGGCTCCTGAACCTATTTACATGTCACTTTTATACGGTAAGATTTACATCATCGCTGTCAGTCAAGAGACAGACATGAATTATTCATGAAGGCTGCTAACATGTTCTGCTTACTAAAATCTGTCGGTGTGAAACCAGCGACTGAAGACACATTTATTATCTCCATTAGCAAAACTCAAGTGGGCGCTTTTTCTTTTCAGCGTGGTTTTTTTTTTTTTGGTTAGGAAGCCACTGTTATTTAATGAACGTTTATTAAGTGAACATTGAATGAAGCAAAAAAAAGTGTGTGTTTAAGTTAAAACGGCACATAAAGAATATTTTTAAAATCCTTTTCATGTCTTCATTTGGAAACTGTTTTGACGCTGTAGTTTAACACTGACACGTTTTATTCAACTGACAGTATGAATCTCCATATTAACCCCTCTTCTTCTTGATTATATTCTTATTAGCATTTCATTCTCGGCATTTTAATCCCCGCATATACGTCCATATAGTGCTGAGCAGACATTAAGATTAAGCCCTGATTAAAAATGAGAATTAATTAATTCTTTTGAAGTCGCACGTCTCCTGATTGGCTCTCGTGGCAAAGCAATACATGTTTCTGAAAGCATTTGATCGTCTCCATCACGTGAGATGTGTTCTGACAGCGTCTTATAATAAGGCTGGACAAACACGTGCACACATGCTGTATTAACGGAGCAAATCAATAGAGCGGACACATATTAAGAGGCTTCTTTTGGTTGACAGTAGCTTGGTTTTCAAGCAGCTCGTAGATCTTCTACACGCGTCACGCAGCGTCAGTCTGAAAGCCTTCGATTATGTTGTGCAGCCTTCCAACCTTACTTAAAGTTTGTTTGGTATATGTGGTCTGCATGCACCCGACTTAACCCTCGTGTGGAAGATTGAACCTTGAAATTATGTTTGCATATAAAAAAAACTAATTTAGCAAATGTAGCTGTTAAAAAAAACTAAGCTCCATCTGAAGTCTCCATGTGCAAGATATTCACTCTCCTCTAGTGGTGAGAGTATTTTAGATCCAAGCAATACAGCACTGTGAAAACACTCCAGTGCAAGTGAAAAGGGCTTTGGAACAGAAGTACATCATATTATTGGATCATGGACATGTGCAAGACGCAGGTTATTAGTGGGTAAATGTGGAGCAAAGAAGTTTATATATTGTTGCATAGTTGAATCTAAAACAGTGCATCATTCTGTAGAGACGGATCAAATGTTTCCTAAAATCTTAATCTTCCATGTATAGCATCAGATAAATGTAATGGGGTACAAATGTAAAGAAAAACATATAATATACTTGAGTAAATGTCGACCAAAGGATTTTTTTCTCAGCGGATGAAGTTGAAGTTCGTCGAATTTCTGAGCATTCAAAGAAAAGTCCGTATTTAAAGCGTTTTCGCCATTTTATTTCAAGTATTTAAGGTATTTAGTGTATAAATGTAGCTTACAACCTTTGAATGTGGTAAGATACATTTGTATACTATATACTTCATAAGGTATATAGTAGTGAAAAGGTTCTCTCAGTAGCAGTTCTGGAGCTTTTGATCGTGTAACACAACCTTCCTCCAGGTAATGTAGATATTTAAAGTTTCCATATTTTGCGAGCACTTTAAGGACTTTGTCCATGTTGGCTGAATCATTAAGATTGATTCTAAAAACAGAAAAGATCCAGTGAGTGGCACGTTGAAGGAGGGGTCCATGAGACCAGAGTGTGAGACTCCCTCCTACACTGACGGGGGAGCTACCTGCAGGGGAAAACGTTGGACCTGATACCAAAAGTAAGTTGAGTGGAACTGGACCATGCGTTCGAAATGAGGCATTAGTAACTGGAGCTTTCTATCGCGTCCCACCATCTTCCTCGTGGACTTCATTGTCTAATATCCAAACAGCAAACGTCAGACAGACTGCGAGGCTTTGCTGATATGTAAATGATCATCATGAGACACTACACCTGTCAGCGATGGAGCAAAATGATGATTCATTACCATGTGAAACCTCAGTTTAGTGATCACTGCAGGGTTAAGTGTTGAGGGGGTAATGAAGGAGTGAACTAGGCAGGGATTTTGGACACAACGGTAGTTCTAGAGAAAGTGGAACACAGAACTATGTGATAGGATGTTAGGTAGAAACCGTGTTCGGCGTGTTTTTGCGGTTCACTGATTGCCCTTGAAGAACGCGAATTGAGAAATGTGTTTGAAATGGAGCCCAATCAACGAGCGAAGCCCTCCCGCTTGAACACAATGATAGGTGGGACGGACGGGAGGGGCGGCGAGCAGCGCTCTGCTCAGCTGGAAGGATTTAAGCATTTGACGTAGCTTTGATATGTCTTTGAATGAAGGGCTGTATTTTCCTTTTTTGTTTCCCAGAGTGGTATAATTGAGTACGGCAGCGCTGAGGGGACACCTCTGCAGAGCCACAAATTACATCATTTACAGAGTTTGTTGTATTCTCTGCTCATGAGAAGACGTGGTGTTGGGAGTGGAAGAAGAAAGCAATACGGACACAATTGGGCCAATGAAGCATATCACGCGCATTCACTTTGCATTTGCCACTTCCTTCAAGACTTTTTCTTTCTTTGATTTCTTTGGGGCACTGCGGCACTCCTCACATGCTAATAATAGACTTGTCCATCAACTGTCCCCACCCTTGGAGTTAATTGGCGCTGTGCAAAGGGACCCAGCTTTGCTCTGAAGTCGGCCCGTCATTAGATCAGTGGATGCTGACCGTCCGCAGCTCGCACACACCCCTCTGATCTGCACACACTCCCATCTCTTTTTCACCGCCCCACCTGCTCTCTCAGCACGCCCCCTGCCTACAGAGCGGACCCTCCCTTTCACCGTCCCGTGGCGTCTTCTCAGAAGGTCTTGAGAAGGCCGACCTGCCTCCTTTCACATCTACGCCTCAGACATCGCTGTGATCTCACTCTGACTAGATTGCTCTCCTCCCCGCCCACAGGAAGAGCTGGGCGACTGCCCTCGTGCTGCAACCTCGAAACTGGCATACAGTATAGTGTGTGTTCGTATCGTTCAAGCTTGTGTCAGGGTCACATCTCCCTCGCCACGTGTTCTAACTTGTTTCAACAATTTTCTGTAGTCAAGTGTCATTCTGCTTGAATCTGCTGCATCAGTCTGCCTAAATATGTCTCCTTCAAAATAAAAGACATGCTTCTCTAATGAAAAATCATTTTTTTGGATACAATTTGGAATGATCGCTGCAATAAAAGAGGTTCTGACCTGTTCAATAAGACAATAAGACTTTAAGGGCTCAAAAGTAAAGACTATTGGCTAATATGGATGTTTTTTTGATCCTCTTCTGCCCTCAATGGGCAACACAGGGCCACAACAGCATCAGCTAAAACAAAAGCCAAAAATAACGACAAAATCCTTGGAGAATAATGGGGAAAATGGCCGTGACACAACAACCCGGACTGCCAAGAGGCTTCTGGTTGGTGTATGTACATGTGAGCCCTTGGTGCATGCAAACACATGTACTGCATGTGCGTGCCAACAAGTGTTTTCTCTAGTTTTTGTGGTTGGTATTCTCATTTCTGTGTATATCACAGTAACTGTTGCTCTTCACAAAGGTCTGACGCATTGATCAGAAGGATATTAGCTTTTCAATGTTGGTTGTTAGATATTTGTAGAAATATTGGAGAGGCAGTTTTGTCCACAGAAAGGTTGGAGCTGAAGCGGTTTCAGGGTGGAAATTCTGCCAAAAAAAGGACTTTGATTGAATAAAGGATTTAAGCGCCCCATGTGGCGTTGAAATTATATTCAGATCCTTTCACACTCACACATTTTTTTTTAACTGTCAACAAATCACATGAAAAGACTAAAACCGACAATGAGTGCATCCTACTAACAAGTGCTGTGTGTGAATCAAAACCAAACTAAAAAATAGAACCAAAAGAGCATTCAGCATCCCGCAGCAGCTGAACCCTAGCATGCACGCACACACACACACACACACACACACACACACACACACACACACATACGCACGTGCATGCATGCATCATTCTGTGCGTGTGAGAGAATAAATGTGTCCTTTTGGGAGTTTGTGTCTGTATATGCACAGAGTTCAGAACACAAAACGCCGCCTCATGCCCTCTTAGTCCCCCCCTTCTCTGCCCTGGCAGCTCTCCCATGATGCCCCTGCCCCCGGCTTCCTGCCTCTAATGGCCGTCTCTGTTTGCCATCTCGGGAAGCCTGACATCCCCTCCAGAGGCAGAGGGCCCGGCGTTAATGGAAGCCATTGATGGGCAAAGAAAGGCTCCTTTGTGGCGCCGGGGGCAGGCGTGGGCACCCGTTTGCTCACACACAGCTTCCCCTCTACACACACTGGGCCGGCCGCTCAGAACTGAGTGCCAACAGCGGAGATCGAAAGACAGGAGCAGCAAAGTGCCCCCTTACTGGGGAAATGGCAGAGAGAGATGGTGAGGGAGGGGGAGGGTTGGTGAGAATGAGAAAGGGAGGGTGAAAACGACAAAGGGGTGAGTTGGCAAAGAGGGGAAAAGCAAAGAGGAAGGGATAGGTGGGGATAGGCCACAGGGAAAAGAAAGGCCGGGAAAGAGCAGGACAGATTAACCGAATAAGACAAATTCAATTGGCGCATAGGAGGCACGAATAAAAAAAAAAAGGACGTGAAGGAAATGGGGTACAAACCTTGCAACCAAATACAGAGTGTCACAGAAAAGAAACCCCGGAGAAAAGGGAAATTGAGCAGCAAAAACAAAGAAACGGAGGTTGGGATCGCCCACGTCAATGAAGCTGGGTGGCCCTGGAGAATAAAAAAAAGCGGTGGCAGGGTGCTGGAGGTCTCCCTCTGCCACTGTACGGCCTGTCAGCCTCTCGCTGGCAAGCTCCCCTTTCGGTGATTTATAACACCTGAATTGTTCTCCTTTAACAGAGTTTGTGAATGGGAGAGAAAGAGGGAGCTGCCGGCGTGCCAAACAGTCCCGTCGTTATTGATAACCAAACAGATGTGTCCAGTTTGGAATGAACATCTGACGTTAAATCTGGGCTAACGGTTTTTGTTGTCAGGGAAATACTGTGAGCTGGCAGCCGGGCGCTCAATAGAGACCCAGGGTTATTGTGTGTCATCATGTTTTCATTCATTCTAAAAGTCTGTTTCCTGGCGCCGTGCTTTCCAGGTGACATCGCTTCTTCTCTTCATTGTTGGCTGTGAAAAGGCTTCATCTGAAATCCAAAACATACCTTTCTGATTACATTCATTTAATTACACTTGAGGTTTGAATGCACATTCTGCGGATCATGGGAAGGGAGAAAAAGCAAAACAAAAGGAGCTGTTGTGAAGGTCTGAGTTTTTCCGACTCAACGTCGCCACCTACTGTTGTGACATTCACGCCGTCAGCCACCTCTTGTCTCCCTGCTGCGCAGCACACAGCCTCTTGCATTGTTCAAGCCGCTAATTCATCCTAGCAGGCTCCTGCTGCTAATTTCCAACCACTGGCAGCGTGCCATGGCCGGAAGTTGCAGCGTGCACCGCCTGTATCCATGCGCCACCGTGGGAGAGCAGCGAGAAAGTAGTGCCATATTTGTCCCAGTATGTCATCTGTTTAACACGCCTGATTGGCTTTCACACCAAAGCCTCCTAATTAATATGCAGCAGGCCCTCGCCCCGCCTCTCCTCGCCATGAGCTAAGACAAAAGCGTATTGTGTGAGCACCTCCTGTTTTAATTACGTTCAAAAGGGAGCCGTGTGAGGGCTTTCTCTGTGTGAGTGTGTGTGTACGTGTGTGTGTGTCCGTGCAGCATTTATGAATGCATGAGCAATGACTGTGTGTATGTGTGTGTGTGTGTGTGTGTATGAGGCATATGTGTGTGCGAGCACTGTACACAAACGTACAGTATGTGCACTGAGGGAATCATAAAACAAGCACATTCACCGTCATGTCATCCTGCGCGCGCGTGTGTGTGTGTGTGTGTGTGTGTGTGTTGCTGGGGGAGGAGCTGCCGCCGTCCTATCCAACAGGAGGGAGAAAAAAGTGTTGTTGCTTGTTGCCTTTATGCAAATTGGCATCCGATAAAGGTTTTTTTTGGGGGAGCCACAAAGAGGCTTGTGATCGGAGCGCTGGGGAGAATGGGAGAGGTTAGGAGAATGGGAGAGGTTAGGAGGGGTTGTGGGGAAAAGACAGGGACAAAATTCCCATCGGTGTACCCAGAGACATCATGTTACATTCCTCTTTTCTCCTCCTTTCCCCCTTTTCTCTCACCCTTTCCTTTCATCCCCCTCTTCCACACATCCATGACCTGGTTATTAATTTGGTTGAGATTAGTCGCTCGTTAATTAACGCATGCCCCCCATCTTTTTCCCTCTCGCCGTCCCTTTCTCTTTCGATTGTGTTGGATTCTGGGTATTTTTTCCCCTCCGTCTTTTATCAGTAGCTAGCCCTCTTTTCTGCCTTTTTTCCCGCTGATGACAATGAGGTAATGTGCCGTGTGAGGGGAGTAAGAGGAGAGGATTGGGAGGGTCCCCTCCGGGTCGCCCCCTCCAGGGCTTAACAACTCAATATGACGGTCTGAACAGTTGAATTAATTCATAATTTCATGGCATATGTCAAGATCTGGATTCAGCACTGATCTTTAGATCTCCTCCAAACAACCTCGGACAGTCAGTTTAAAATATTAGAGAATTTCACACAGTTTCTATCCCTTTAATTCCTTTTGCAGGGCGAGGAAGTCTCACCCCCTCTACACAGGTCTGATCGGTCTTATTTGTTCGCTTTCTGGTTTTAGGTGTAACGGAGTCGAGGGGACACGTGTAATATCAAGACATGCGATGCAGTGAAGTTCAAAAACTCGGGTGTGCTGAGTGAGTTCAAATGACGTGTGATCTGCTGGAAGTGGATTTCCACTTGAAAAAGGTTTGATATTAAAGCTCAGAGAGGATAAGGTAAGACTGTGTCATTAAAAGTCCTGCAGAGGTTAAATTAGCTTCAGCAGTCATCTCTGACATGAATCAGACGCTTCACTGTGAGCTTCCCTGCAAACCTGCTGTCTTCTGTAAGCGTCTTCATAAAAAGGGGCAAAGTACGACATGAATAGTGTGCGTTGACGTGAAGATACGAAGATTACGTGAAATATGGGAAATAAAACAGATTGGGTTACAGGTTGGGAAAGAAAGTCTGTCCCAGTGAATCATTTATTGGCATGAGTTTGAACCTGAGCTCTCTGGAGAGGGAGCTATGTGTTTCATCTGAACCTTGACCCTAACCTCCACGACGCTTCATCGTCAAACTGCTTCCTGTTTCTGGTCATAAGTCTCCCACTGCTACTCCGACTGTCGTCGGAGACTATGATTTAGACGGCAAAAAGTACTTAGATATCAAACTGAATTAGGAGCAGAGCTTTAGCCGACAGTTTATTTAAGTAAAAGTTAAAAAATACTTTTGTTAATAAAGCTATAAAGCTCTGACTAGAAGTTTGAGTTTCGGACAAACTCTGTAATTCTTTACGATGGAGGCAATAAAGTTCAAGTAACTCCAAAAAATACAAGAATACAATAAAGTGCGAGTGAGAAGAGGCCTGAGGCCAGTTCTCACCGTGTCCTAGAGAAGAGTTTCAAAACAACGTGTTCAGTTTTCTGTGTCTTTGTTAGGACCTGAGCTGCAGCGCTTCTTTATGTGTGTGAAGGGAACGTTCCCATCTCTCTCTCTGAGCTCCCTCTGCCTTCTCCCAACTAGCCTGGCATGACTTAGCTGCTCCCCTCCGTTCACAGCACTGACTCGGTCCCCGGTGAGGCCCCGGTGAGGCCCCGCTGGTTCTCCCTCAATGGGCTCACTCAATTAACAGGCCATGTAGCCCCCGACCTCTCCCGACCTCCGCCGTCCCCCTTGAGTCACGCACCTCCACAATGCCTGGAGCTCGGAGGCATGCGTGTGGTGGAAGTGGCTCGTTCGGAGGAGTAGGCGTGCAGGCGGGTTGGTGGGGGGATTCGGGGTGGAGGTGAGGGTGTGTGGGGGGGGGCGGTCAGTGCTCTTTTGTTCCGCTGGTGTCCAGCTTGCCCCCCTTCACCCCTGGTGTCTTTCATAAGGAGTGTGTAATAACTGCCTTTGTTGGTTTTTCCTCTTGTAATGGGTCCGGTGGGAGGCCTTGTTAGTGCGCGGGGTGCTAAGCCAGGGGACCTCGCTGGAACTCTGGGATTACAGGCTGAACCCTCCGCCCTAAATGTGATCCTTCACTGTCACAATGGTCACTCAGCCAGTGGATGGATATGAGTTCTTTAGATCTTCCTAATTGCAAAACCTTTTTTGTTCTATCCAAAGGTCTTCAATGTGGGTTTGCCTCGTCATCTAAGGCATAATTAAAGGCCCAGTGTGCAGTTTGAGGAAGGACAAAGAGAAGTGTGAATTACAGCGAGGCACATCAATAATACAGCGACCTGAAGGTCTGAGGAAGCTGATTCATAATGAAGAAAGTGGCAGAACTTGACTTCATGTTTCTTTGGATTTGTGATCAGATATTACATGTGTGTTTATCTTGAATCTTTAAGGCTTTAATTTCTGCAAAATATGTATATTGGTGTTAAAACCTTTTTGCCTAATTTGGTAACAAACTATTTTTTCCCCCCCTTGTATGAAAATAATTTGCGTTCCCCTTGACTTAGAAAATAAAGAATAAAGATAAATATTTTTAATTGGTGAACGGAACAATAAATTGGCAGTTCATGGGAAGACGGAAATAAAATATAAATCTGAAAAAGTTTATAACAAAAAGAAGCTCGCCAAAAAACTCAAACTACCCTCTATAGCAAACGGTAAAAATGTAAAAACTTCCCCTTTTTGTCTCCCCCTCCTCCCCTGATCTTTTCCTAGAGTCTCTAAGGCTAATTGGGAAACAGCATCAACTAAGCTATAAGCAATTACTACAAAAACAATTATTCAAACACACTTTGGTTTGTCCACTGCAGAAGAAAATCAAAACCTCCTAAAAAACGATCATTTTCCACGCTTCCCTGTTTATAATTTGGGACAATATCTCATCTTCAACAAGTCCTAAATTGTGTTTAGGAGAGAATAAAACTATTTATCTAATCAGGCTGGACATGAGGGGTCCAGGTGTGGAAGCCTGCGCTCTGCTTTCACACGCAGGATTTGTCGACCACAGGCGAACGTTGGAGGGCCCGAAATAAACGCTGCCACTACTTTTGTTGATTTGGGCTTTTATAGGGCTAGTCATTTTTCAGGGAGGAAATTCAAGTGAAGCACTCCCAAGTACTCATGGAGCCCTGAAGGCAATTTCCCCTCAGTCAAGTGGCTGAAACCCTCTCAAGCTGAACAACTTCCTGCGTTTAGTGAGCATCCCCCCCCCCAACACCCCTGCTCCATCATCACCCTGCTTAGCTGGCATCAGTCACAACCTCTCAGCAGGGGCGCTGCTCCTTCCAGGGTAGTGACGGGCAGTGTGTGTGTGTGTGTGTGTGTGTGTGTGTGTGTGTGTGTGTGTGGGGGGGGTATAACCTGGAACAAAATGAAATACTGACTGAAATATGAAAACCCCCAAACTGTGTTTTCTCCTCTCTGTGAGGTCTCATGTTATGTTTCCTGTTCGCAGCTGCTAACTGCTCAAACAGCACAGCAACATTTCCAGATTCACATATTTTTCTTTGCGAGTGTTGATTGGAGAGTCGATACGGAGTGACGGCTCAAAACTGTAACGAGCGTTGGATTAACTCTGTGAGGGTGCAACGTGTTGATATTTACACTCGGAGTGCAATTTACACTGAGGACGGATCAAAAACACACGCACATATTGAATAATTATGCAATCGAAAGATTATCTGGTGTCATAGGAATGCAGAGATGTGAAAAAAGTACCTAAAGTTTGACTTTACTTTGTGAGACGTTGTACTTTTATTCTGCTACGGGAGGCTTTTTACATATACAAGTATGCATATATCACAACATACATCTTGATATCATATCTTACAATAAATGACGGCCATATCTTTTGAAACAAAACAAATTCACTTTTTTGTGGTCAGACTCGATGGTGATACATCACCCTGGTTGGGCCCCTAGATGACGAAAAGATGATTTTTCAGATGTCAGATCCCCATTACAGCCTCCACAGGCTGCGAGCGGGCTGAGTGCTCCCCCAGGGGAGCAGGAGATCCTGAGGGAGCCCATTAACCCATTATGTTCACCTCCAGAGCCGTGTTACGGACAACAATCACACGCACGCTGCAGGCTGAGCCGCAGGAGGCTACAGCTGCTTAGAACGGCCCCGTGTAGCCCGGGGCGCCGATCTGCACCATTCCCATGCCGTGCCTTGCTCAAGGGCCAAATGTAAAGAAGTAGATAAAGGTCAAGAGCGTAATATGGCCTCTTGGATTTACATGTCATATTCCATTGAAGGAAAGTGGGAAATTATGCATAATTACAGTAATCAAGTAGGGTCAAAGCCAGGATTTCTGAAAAAAATGGGTCATTTTTCAGGGGTTTTATTTATGAGATGTGTCTTTTGCCTGGTTTATTAAAACAATTTTTTTTTTAATCTCCTAATAATACTGATATCATTAAAGTGATAGGATCTTATCATTTTATGTAAAAAAAGCAGGCGGATTAAAACAAGTTGATGTTGAAGTATCGTATATAAAACATTATTTATTTTATTCTTGTAATCCAATTTGGCATCTGTGACCATTTTCTTTAGCCACACCCAAAGAAAGGAAACAAAAACAGGGAAGTATCTGTTGAGATATGACTAAATATATGACATATTGGAGTTGAAGCCTACATTTCAAAATAAAAGTTGCTATAGTCACTGATTAATATCCCAGCAGATCATTTCTACAACCTGACTGAAAGAGATATTAAAATAAATAAATGAAGAGGATATCAATCTTCTTTGTTTTAAGATTGAATAATAGACGTTATGGCACAATCTAAATCAATGAAGATTTGAGAGTTTTACTGTGAATTTATTCCTAAAGCTCCACCCTGAATGATAATTTAGCTCAAGCTCAAAGACGATTTGTTCTGCAGACTTTAATTCAATGTTATTATTATGCAGTCATTATACCAGCTCACTACAGAATATATCTTAAGCAACAGAAATTAAAACAATTAACGTTTCATCTCGTGTAATGATAGCTTCTATTTTTATTTTTCAGAGCCTTCAACATATTGCAGGTGTGATACCAAACAAGCGCATCTCCGGAAGACATATTAGACAATAGAATAATTACCATAATCATGATGATTTTTCTCTGCATTTTAATTAGCCCTATGAAGCTCAATTAAGCTCTTCAGTTGGAGCTCCTATTCAGTAAACAGCTGTCCACCTGTCTTCTCGTTCCTGGGAAAAGGCTGCAGCGCCTGTTCACGCCGAGGTACCATCGCTAAAATGGGTGGGGGTCAAACGTGGCCCCTGCAGCCTGCAAGGGGCCCTCAGTATGAGGGGCGATTAATGCCACACAGAGGCAGGCAAACATGAAGGACATCATTAAGATATGCTAATAGCTTGCTTTTCCAAAGTTACAAAAGATGTTAATAGAAAACACACTGACACAATGATGAGAAATTATTAAAAGAAAAAAAGAAAAAACATGCTGGTTTTATAAGGAATGTGGACATGATCTGGTTTCTTTAAACAAAGCCAGTGATTTTGAGATCTGAGCACAGGATCGATAACACTTTAAATGAATCCCAATAAGTGTGGAGGAATTCAAATTCTTATTATTTGGTGAAGATAAAAAAAATGTTTTTGTAGTTATGGTGTTATTTCTATATTTCTAGTGACAGCAGGAGGAAGGTTTGTCGTGCCTGAATGATCCTCACGTGACATACTGTCGGCCTTATGTTGTCATTTCCGCCTACACACATGCCCATATGACAAAACTGCATTATGCATTTCGAAGAAAACGTATTTTATTACGTCTGTTTTTGATGCATCACAAATACAGTTTTAATTAAAGCCAGTCTGCGTCAGATGGTTCAAAGAAAGAGTCGCTGTTTGTGTCCCGTGGAACCAAAACACAGCGTTAACTTATTTTAACTTAACACACAAAAAAACATTTAAAACCATGATGTTTTAAACCTAAAAAAAAAGTCGTTCTGGCTTAGTTTTTTCACAGCGTTATTATTATGAGCAAACACTGGGAAAATATCTGTATGTAGAAAAAAGAGAGGAGGAAAGGATAAAAGAAGCATGTTGGTGGGACGTCCTGAGCCTCAGTAAAGTCAACATATATGGAACGAAACCTAAAAAAAAAAGAAACTTTTCCATGCGCTTCTCTCGTTCTCTGGCACCACCTCTCCACTCCAAATGAGTTTGAAGATTTCAAATTAAAAGCAGAATATTTCTGAGTGGATTTGCGGATGATTATCTTTAATGAACTGCCATCAATACAGATATGTTGCAGTGATGTGTGTTAACCTATGAAGCGCAGAGGAAATCAGTGACAAGGCTCCTGGTATTTACATGTTTCTTAAAGTGGCTTTGTCATGCACAGATTGAATCCTGTTTTTTTTTAGGAATATACATTCAAATGAATGGTTAGTTGTTTATGATGCTCCCTCCTCCTCCTCCTCCTCCTCCTCCTCCTCCTCTCCTCCTCATCATCAGTGGCATTAATCACCCCTCATACTCGGGCCCTGAGGAGCCCATATCTAACAAGCACACCCGCTTTCTTCGCCTGTTTGATCCCTGAAAGTGAAACTGTAAATTACGCCGTGAGAGACAAACCCCATCTGGATTAGAGGCATTAACCCCTTCCGCCGTGAAAACCCACTAATGACTGGCCTTCATCATAACAAGCAGAGACTTGATTGCACAGCCACTTGCGTCTCTCCTGTTTTATAAAACGACTGCATCATCATGAAAGTCTGAAGGGAAAGAAAACAAAACATGAGTCGATCAATTATTTCCTTAAGAAAAATATCATTTCTTTCTGTCAATATTGTGATTTATGATGATCACTGACTGGATGGTTTTTGATTTTTATTCCAATCAAATTTCCACTTTTTCCACCTTTTATTCACCCTCATCATTATACAATATGTACACTTTATTATTCAATGAGAGCATTTTTATTTTTTTGGCCCAAAAAAAAAATCCAGCATTGTGTTTCAAAACTTCAATTAATCCACATAACTGTTAACACAGCTTTCATTTATCACCAAATCGATTAAGGTCAATCTTAAAATCTATTGAATTTTGCTTAAAAGGTCCAACATACAACTAATCTCTATTCTAACTACTCATATACAGTTTAATATAAAAAATAAAATCACAGAAAAATCCCAAACCTAAAGTATTAGGAGATAAAACACATAAAAAAAATGTAAAACATAGTTATGCCTCTGCATTGTTTTGCATGAAAATCTTTTATTCAAAATAAAGAAAATGTAAAAAAAAAAATAATAATAAAACAAAATAACATAATTGGTTTTATGATGAAAATATAACCACGTTTTAAATGTTTCCCAAGACTCAGTTAGGCCGTTTGTACTGAGAGGATTGTGGCTCTGAAGGAGTCTGTTTGTCTTTGGTTTTTAAATTCTGTAACCGTGTCTTGGTTTAGGGGACAAATACACGACATCGTTCATGGAATAGACAAATCATTTCCCAATGCAGTCTTTCCACAGGCCTGTCGCACAGAGTGACACAACTCCAGACCGACCTCTTGTGGCCACAGCTGCAAATATATATTGTAAAGACATTTTTATTTTTATTTCTGTAGGATAAAAAAAAAAAAAGTAAAGTTTTGAGTTTTACAACACAAACAGACATTTGCCAGTTGACATGAACACGATGCAGGTAAATCTGTATTTTTTTAACAACCTAAAAAGGTGTAATACTCAAGTGCTAGGATGTGTGTGTGTGTGTGTGTGTGATTCTGATTGTGTCTAACTGTTGAGCTTCTCAGTCTCTGTCGTCCTCACAGTGGTCAGCTGGTCCTCATGATCCTCCTCGTCTCCAGGCACCTGAGGCAGAAGGAGAACAAGATAATTGAGTTTCTAGATGTTTATGGTCCCCATCCGCTCTCAGACATCCTTCCATGTTCCAGACTTAATGCAGTCTAATTGTTGCTTTTCAAGGTGCACATTAGAAGCCGCTTCCTGGTCATTTATTTTCTTGTTTTGTCTCTAAATGAAGCGCTGCATGATCAGTACTGTGCATTTTTCTTGTTTCCCCCATTTCAGATATTTAATAAAAATATATTAGTGGATAGAAAAAAGAAATTGGAGTCAAGGATGGAAAACAGTAGCACTGGATTATTTGATATCTATTTTATATATATATATATATATATATATATACATACATACATATATATATATATATGTATATATATATGTGTGAGTGTGTATGCATGTGTGTGTGTATGCATCACTGACAGTAAAAATGGAACAAAAAATATTTTGAGGGGATATGAAAATATTTGCTCAGTGCATTTCATTTATCTTTAATGTGTTAAATTGAGGTTCATACTGCAGTTATTAATTAAGAGTTAAAGAACCATTTAATTTTAGTTTTTAATGTCATTCCTTTGTAACAAATGCTTCTTTTTAGTGAGATTATTTAAGAAAAAACACAAAAAGAGGCATGAATCTGCATGTCATTCTAGAAGTTTATATAGTGCCATGTGCACTTATATGTCTTCACTCAAACATGCATAAAACAAAAGCATGATGGCCACAGACAGGATGTGCGTTGCATTGTGGGGAAATACAAATGACGTCAGCCCAAAGTGAGAAGGTGTGACATCCTGCAGGAAGGGATTTGTGTTCCTGGAATAAATCCGGTTTTGATGACATTGTCTGGAGGTGCCTTTGCGCCCCCTGGTGTTCACACAGCACCACTGTCTCATCATCACACGTGACTCTTAGTGACACAGCGCCATCGTGTGGTCGTTTGCTTTAATGCTACACTCCATAATAACACCAGGAAAACTTCACTACTGGAGGAAATACTTC
This sequence comes from Bovichtus variegatus, assembly GCA_943593645.1. NCBI lineage: Eukaryota > Metazoa > Chordata > Actinopteri > Perciformes > Bovichtidae > Bovichtus > Bovichtus variegatus. Next base: position 13,358,543 of record CALSCE010009506.1, on the reverse strand, counting down.
ATCTTTGTGGTTCAGGTTGAAAGCCTAAGTAAAGGTCACTTTGCAGCAGGTGTCACCAAAAAAACACGTTAAATTACAAAATGTCTTTAAGGTAGCGCTTAATGTAACAGGTCCATCACTTCTTGTTCATTTCCTGGAAAGAACAATGTATTTTATTTATAATAATCATAAGGAAAATACAAATTTCCTCCATTTACACCCAAATAAATACAACATACAAATGTATTTATCATTCATGTTGTATGAGAAGTTTATTCTCTGTAAATATTTTGAATTTCATGCTTACCTGCGGACACATTTCACACATTTGCTTGATCAGCTGACCTGCCGTGACTAAAAGACTCCTTGGGTTACGTTACCATTTAATTGGAATTTCTCAATTGGTAATGTACCAATTGTCCATATTTACCCTAATAATTAATAAGCTACCAAATTACAGGCCTCTTCTGAAGGAACTAATGGAAAATAAAGCGTTAAATAAAGTGTTTATCACAATAAAAGTATGTTGGTCCGTAATATTAGAATCATTTCCTCGTACATTCCAACGAAAGTGACATGTCATTTGTAAATACAGTAATGATATTTGAAATTTCCCTGACTGGTTCCATTTAAACTCAAATGAATACAAATGTATTAATGGAAAAGTATTCTCCATTTACAGTATGTTGTACACACATGTCACATTATTGCATGTTCAACGCTTTGACTAAAAGATTTACAGTTTACGTTTGCAGCTAACTGAAACGTCTTAAAGTGTGCTAACCACGCACTGAGCAAAGGACAACATTCTTCAATTAGCAGGAAATGATTGAGGAAGGACAGGCTTGTGGAGTCAGACTCACCTCCCAGTAGATGCTGTCCTCGAAGCAGATGGTGTCAGGAGGAGCGCCGAAGATGGGGAGCTTCAGAATGAAACCTGATACAAGAGAAGACACCTTGTCAACGTATGTGCAGCAAAGAGTCAGCTCTTAAGAGAATTCACTTCTGCATCCTAAACAAGACTGCTCCAAGAAAAGACAGAAATCCTGCCAGCTGAAGAAGTTAATTGCTGAGTCATTGGTGTTTATCATTAACCCAACCAGCACCTGCATGCTGATTACATTATAAAGTCAAATCTTGCTTTTTTCCTCCTTTAATGAGTCTTCGCAGCAAATACTGATTTGTCCAGACGCCAAAGTTACTTAAAGGCTACAAATCTTTTGTTGGAGAAAGTTTTTTTAAGTTGTTTTGCTTTTATTTCAATGGGGTGTCACAGGATTCACATCGAAACACAGTTATTGAGATACTTTTAAAAACCACTTCTACTAAACATTTCCCCTCATGAGGCCCAGTTTTAATCTCCTTTGATCTCCAATCAACGCTCACACTTTTACCTCAACTCTGTTGTGTTCGCATGTGCTTTATGAGAACTTAAAGGGGACATGGGACACCTACCCGCGATAAGTCCTCCCCCCAGGGCGATGCCAAGGGTGACAGCGAGGGAGATGGCCTGGCGGACGCCCTGGTAAGATGCTTGGATTTCTCCGCTTGCCACATCAGGGAACACGTCTTCCATACTGAAACAAACAAGAGATTTTTTTTGTGAGAAAATACATGGACGTGATTAGTCTTAGGTGACACATCATGAAGACACTCAGTGCTCGTGCACATACATTTGGGTGTCTGGAGAGTCTGCTGTGCAATAACACACCCAGTCGGTTTTTAGTGTGGCTGCCTCGATCAGAAAACGTGATTCAACAAGTCACTCAGACGTGGCTCCTCTTCCTGTGCCGCACGCAGGCTCAGAGCAGACTGGACTTTCTCAGGAGGGTGAATACAGGTGTATTCAGAGTAAAGCGAAACGAGTAGTATGAAAAGTATGAAACTACAAAAACGACTTTGACATCACTGACACCACAGAGTCTGTGTGCAGGTGACATTTATAAAGAATGTGAGCGCAGCCTGGGGTGAGCTGAGATCTGTCAGCGTAGTCCGAGCGATATCATCTGTAACTCAACACACTCCTGCAGTCAAACCTTCGCAGAGATTATCTCATGCAAAGTGAAAAATGTGGACAGCCGGGACTAACTGCTGCAGTCAAGTCAAGGCTTGTTGGAGTCACTTTACTTTCTCAGCGCACACACGGCAGAGGCAATCGTTTGTAATCCCTGCCAGCGAGTGTGCAGGTAAGAGAGCAGACGCCTTAGTGACACCGAGGCGACCGAGTTTTACCAATGTTCTGCTTTTGCATTTGTCTATGTAGACACCTTCACAGTTTAGTGTCATACACTTATGATTCATAGCTACTAAGAAGTAACATTTCTACATTAAAATGTCTAAAAACCCTCTCCCCGTGTTCTATATGTAGGGAGTTGTGTTCAGAGAAATGTGTAGTGTCCCTGAAGGCAACGTGTCCTCTCTGCTGTCATGGAGTCGTCTCCCCTTTGAGCAGCGTCAGCGTTGTGTTTGTCTGCCAGAAGCTTCATAAACTGACTTTTTATCCAGTTTTAAGACACATTTTTACCAGACACTTTTTACATCTTGGTGCTTTTTAACTATATTTAGATAGATGAAGGATTTTAGTCCTCGGACATCTGGATCTTAAGTTCTCAGACAAACAAGCTGAGCAAACGTTAGCCGTTAGCTTGTAGCCGCTCCATCCCGTGTCCACCGGAGAAACACTGATTTTTAACATGAAACTGCTTTATTCGGTGTTTTTACAGTTTTTTTATCACCAGGATCATTTGTTTTGTAGAGGAGAAGACCTCTGAGGAGAATTCGTCTCCCTGGTAAAAACCTCCTGAACGTCTGGATCTTAAGTTCTCAGAGAAACAAGCTGAGCAAACATTAGCGGCAGCCGAACAGCGGATAGGAGAAACTCTGCTTTTCAACCTCAAACTGCTTCATTCACTGTTTCTACCGGTTTGAATGAGGAGAGGAGGAGAAACTGTGGAGGATTCTGCTGCTGAACCAGGAACACTGAAGGAATCCTAACGGGAGATGCTGACTGACATGATGAACTCCCATGATTCCATGCTACTTCACAACGCCACCAAACTCCAAGTGTCTGCGGCCGCACAAATGAAATGTTTTACCCTTTTCCATAAACGTCTGTGGTTGCCACGGCTGCGGTCACCGCTCCCACAATAGCGCCCAGGACGCCGGGCATGCCGTGCAGGTTGTGAACCCCGCAGGTGTCTTGGATCTTCAGTTTTTCCTCCAGGATGGGCTGAAAGGAGGAGAAGAATACGAGGCGACGCTGATCATGTGGCTTTGGTTGTGGATGAAACTGGAGAATTGCAACATCTGAAATATACACCTTTCTGTGTGTTTATTTAAATTTGGAAAGATTTCTTCATGACATTGATGGCCCTTAAACACACACACACACACACACGCACATGCACGCACACACACACACACACACACACACACACACACAATGCATGCAATTACAACACAGCCTCTTTTTTTATTCTCTCTATCCTTATTTTATGTGCACTTCATTTTTAATGTCTTGGTCCTCCATTTGAGGTTTTATGTGAACATATTGTCCTTTACTCCTTGTTTTCTGCTTGTTTAAATTCCTACGTTGTTCTAGAGAGAATTCATAACGTTTGGTGAACACATTATAAATCCCACATTGCATTATCGAGGCAGTGAGTGGTAGATAGTGTTATTTTTGATTATAATGAAATATATGAGAAAAAAATATCCCAGATTCATTATTATAAACAGGCTTTCGAGGTGCATTGTTGCCATTTTGTTAATGTTATTAGATTTGAGTATTTCACAGCTGTTTGTCAGCAGAAACATTTGAAATTACTTATAGACGTCTAAATATTTTTTACTCATAAACGGAATTGTTTTACGTTTTAAAGTCTCTTTTCTGTCCTTTTTCCCCCACAGCTCTGCCTGTAATTTTCTGTATCGTCACTGACTTGATCAGAAAATGCAGAATCATCCTTACTGAGAGGTACTTGAAGCCCAGAACAGAGATGATGCCGGCCAAGAAGCCAACGATCATGGAGCCGTAAGGCGTCAGCATCATTTCACCAGCTGTTCCTACTGCGACTCCACCGGCCAGCGCAGCATTTTGGATGTGGACCTAAAGGGGAGAAAAAAGGGGAAACTCAGCTGTATTTAAGCATTTTGAGGGTTCAGAGGAGGTTTTAACACATTAAAGCAGCAGTAAAATTACACATTAACACACATTAATCTTTTTTGTAGGCCAAAACAAAACGAATACATGAATTTCCCCACCAGGATTTGACTCCTGGCTGTGTAGGAAATGCTTTGAAACGTCATTTAAACCTTCATGTTGCGAAACAAAATGTACAGAAAGTATCATTAAAACAGTTATATAATCATTTAATTAAACAAAATAATTTGTTAATAAAACAAAAAACTACTCTGTGCTCAACACATCGATGTCTTTGCTATTGCACACAATCGAACAATATTCAATCAATTCAGTTTTACTGATTTACATGCCCTCTTATTGAAGCTGAGAGTGAAAATGTGCCTTTACTCTGTTTTCAGAAGCCTTTTTTTTTTGTCTCAAGTTCGATCGCTAATTTATGGAGCATAGAATAGCACTTTAAATGTTTGGGGTTTTTTTGCACAATGATAATTCCTCTACAAAATATAATATGTGGGCTTGCAGGTAATCTCTTTCTGTGCTCACAATGTGCCGTCATGCATTCAGAAAAAGAAACACAAATGTTGAGTAGTTTCATGTGTATGTTTTGGGAGGCTGCAGCATGTTACAACATGTTGCAGCACAAATTCAACTTTTATTTCCCTGCCTTTCTTCTGCAAAAGAGAAGAATAATGGATGGATCTGCACGGCTGTAGAAGAGGATCTAACAGCTGGATGACTTTCTGTTGTGAGCTGCAGGATCTCCCACACACTTGTCTGTGACATGCTGCAGACACATGGCAGCAAACAGGTGGCCTGCATCAGAGACTGGTACGCCTGTCCTTCACATCAGCCGGCTGTATGGTATGTGCTTGACTCTCTCTTAGGTTCGATCACTATCGGCTCAGGAATGTCCCGTCTTGATATCAGGATGATTTACCGCTGACAGCGATCATACAGTGTTTGACTCACATGAGCCGAAAGGACCACAGCTTACATTTTTTAGGGGGGTGTGTGTGTGTGTCTTCAGGTGACACATCCATCACCCTTTATCTTTTGAGTAACTCTGTCACGGGTTTTATACTCTGATAAGATCCACAACGCTGACAGGAATTCAAGAAGTTACAGAAACGTTTCTGGTTCTTTCTCTCGGATTCGTGTCTTTGCTTGAGCATTTTTATTTTAACCTGACGGATTGCGAACTAGAAACTTCATCAAACGTCATCTTCTACTTGGACAGCGGAGAATCACTTTCTGAGGAGCCTTTTGACTCATTTCAATTCTTGAATTTGGCGATCCATGGGTGATTATTAGATTTATTTGAAACCACAATTCAATCCACCATGTCCTCACCATGTCCAGCTTGCCATCGTGTGCTGTGAGGGCCGACATGCCGTATGTGGACAGAGTGCAGGCTGCCAGGGAGTAGTAGGTGTTCATGGCTGTGCGGTGCTGGTCGTCTCCGTGAGCTGTGACGGCAGAGTTGAAGCTGGGCCAGAACATCCACAGGTAGATGGTACCTGAGAAGCAAAGCGTTGAGGACAGCATTCAGTTGGTTTATTAGTATAAATGGGGTTAAAGCTCCAAAGAGCAATTCCACAAATGTACTGTAACTGAAAACAGCATGCTACATGTTCACCAGCCAGTCCGTGAGACACCATGCCTGAAAGAAAACTGAAAGGATGAGAAAAGATCTGATACTGAGAGGAGCACATGCTGCTGTTCAATAAGTCAACGTGTGTTTCACATGAAGGTTGGAAGACACTGCCCCAGTTTTTCTTTTTCCATTTGTATTTGATATCAGAGATGGTACAAAGTCGTCGTCAGATTACGTAACTTTGCGTTTGGACTTGTAAACAACCTATTTTGCCCACTTCAGCAAATGTAATGACATTTAAAAAAACAATCAGTTTAGAAAATACACATAAAAAATGCATCCTTTTTACTGACAATGCACCTTTACCTCCGGCTAACACAACGTGGTTGACTGCTGACAGATTGAATCAAAGAAGACCTATATCTGTTTCAGGAAAATGTAAAGTAACATTTTTTGAGGCCAAATTATGTGACTCCAGTGCACATTTCTGTTTGGTAGCACGGGTATCAAGCGTATATATAAAAAAAAAGAATTTCAGAGCCTATTCGCACTAAATATTATACAGTAAGGAGGGAAAGAGTTGCTGCACTCATCTCAATGAGTTTGAAGGTTTGAGTATATCACACCTATGACCACACGTACGTTGTGAATTTCTGGTTGGCACGGAGCTTCTAGAAACCACTAGACGTCACCACAGGCAGAATGTTTGACCCGTGTGTAGTTGCTCTTTAAAATATTAAAATAATTGACTCTTCTGAACAGTGAACGATAAAGCTCCAGCATTGGTAGATGTTTACCGATCATGGCGAACAGGTCAGAATGGTAGACTGAGCTGTTCCTGTGTTTGCTCTTATCCAGGTTTGGCCGGTACAGGATTCGGGCCACCGTAAGGCCGAAGTAGGCTCCAAATGTGTGGATTGTCATGGAGCCTCCGGCATCCTTGGCCTGAAACAACGTTAGCCACAACATAGTTTAGAAACATGAGACATATCTTTGGTGCTAATCAGTCTGTGTTTAAGAGGTCACACAACACATCACATGGAGATCATCAGCTAATTCCTGATGGACCTACAACACATATGTTCTTTGTAACTCACCCCCAGAGCTGATAGCACGACAAACTCATTGACAGCAAACAGTGTGACCTCAAAGATCGCCATGACCAGCAACTGGACAGGACTGGTTTTACCCAAAACGGCTCCAAATGAGATGAGCACAGAGCCGGTGCAGAAATCAGCATTGATCATACTGTAAGAAACAGAGTTTAATAATAGACATTATTACAGTATCTCGTGGGTGTGGGCAAAACAATAGCATTTATATATATTTATGTCAGAGGTGGATATTTTTGAAGATGTTTTGTGTTCCATTTCAATCAACACTTCAATTACAGTGTGTAAAAAAACTTGCTGTAAGTCATCTGTTTCTCTTTCATGTCTTCACTTTCACCTTTATAATTTGTCTTTTAAAAATGTACTTTGTCTTGCATTTATTGTTAGATTTTCAACATATTGGTTCTGTATGTATGTGTCTGCGTGCATTCATACATGAACAGTATGTGTTACGACATACCTCTCCACCCCGATGTGGATCTTGCCTCCATGCATACCATGGAAAAAGCCCTGCATGAGCGTGGCCCACTGCAGGGCGAAGGCTGCGATAAGGAAGTTGAAGCCCACGCTGCTGAAGCCATAGCGCTGCAGGAAGGTCATGAGGAAGCCGAAGCCAATGAAGATCATCACGTGCACGTCCTGGAAACCTGCACAATGTAAAAAAAAATATAAGATTATGAAGGTTGTGAGCCTGAGAAAAAGAAGACAGACAAATTACACAAGTGGAGTTCCACAAGGCTCGATTCTGGACCCACTCCTTTTAATTATTACTTTCACTACAACTTTTAAATTTTCCCCTCCTAAGAAACATCTGCAAGCACGGCATTGATTTTCTTTGCAGATGATACTCAACTTTCTATAAGTGACAGGTGATATCAGGCCAATCGTAAACCCAAAATTTCCAATTTACTGCACTCAGGACACGCATATCTACACATTACAACTAAGAACTTTTTGGTGCAATATTGGACTATATGGCTTGCACTATAAAATGTTTTCATTATTGATTAATCTGACAATTACTTTCCTGATTAATTGATTATAATGTCAATAAAATGTCAGAAATCAAATAAATAAAATGTCATTTAAAATTACTTTTAAACTATTGCTGCTAAAAAATGTTCTGTCTGTGTTAATCAATTGATTAATTGACTAACTATTACACCTCTAATTGACTCTGATGCAACTTCCCATTTACTTGTAAGAAACTTAACAATTGTAAATAGACTTTGGTCGAATTTTACAAGTTAACTATTATCTTTAATAACAGTTGATGTGAAACTTTTTCAACTTTCCTTGTTTTCTGTTTTGATTTCAACTTAAAAACAAAGACTAAAAAACACATTTTTAAAAGATGAAAAATAAATGTTAAAACACTTGGACAATATTACATTTTCCTTTTATACTTGTTCTATGAAATGTCGTAGAGTGGCGGGAGCACTTCAGTGAGGATACCAGTCATTTAGATCAGCCTCGTATATGTGCTCCTCAAAAGCCTCTATCAACAAAAAACTCCAGTTTACTGCCAACAACTGAGTCACTTGAGGGCTTTGTCATTGAAAACGGCCTGTTCTGTGATTGAGCACAGTTACATAAGCTTTGGTCAATGGGGACTTCAGGTTCAGCTGTGAGCCTGCAAAGTGCTATTCTACCGTGATATTCATGTCTGGAAACTCATGACTTTAAAAGTTATCATATGACTCTGTATTGCCCGACCAGCGATAACAAACTCTTTCAACTTCCCCCTTCATTGTCTTTGTTCACACAGTTTGTAAGGACTGATTTCTAACGCTCCTTATTTGTTCCAAACTACCACACACAATATTGCACTGTGCCGTGGCTGCTGTCACCATGGTGACCATTCATTGGCACGGCCGGGCGGAGGTGTTGCCAGTGTCCCCGTTGGCATTTTGGCCCAGATACACACACTGATATCCAAGAGGACCCCATACAATCAAAGCAATGAGCAGGTTCTGCTGTTCAGACTTACTACTGTCATTTGAGTTCTGTTTGAAGGGAAATATATATTTTCTGCTGATGTTCTCGCTAAATTTGACCATTTTACAGCCAAGAATTTTCACGAAATGAGAGATTTAAGTTTTCCGTCAATTATTTCATGGGTAACAAAGAATCTTTAAGCTGTCCATCATGGGACTCTATAACTCTCCATTGGAAAAGGATTTCATAGTTGGATCTCTTTATTAAAAGAGACAGTTTACACTTAGAATATGTTTGGGTGATTTGGGGTCAACAGAGTCAGGCTGAGATACAAATGTAGCACAGGATTTGAAACTGCACTTAAAACTGACCAATATCCAGTCATTTCCATTTGTTTAGTAAAGAAGACACCACTGTCACATGTCACAATGTCTTGCCATATTGGGAGTCATACAGAAATGTACAGATACAGTCACAGACTCTTCTTTGTTACATCTTTAACACTTTTTGAATCACAAACACTTCAACATGAAAGTATTTCTGCTGCAGGGATCAAACCCCACAACCTCATACAGCCTCTTTTGACTGCTTTGTTCCCCTTCAGGGGATCTGTTGCACATGAGGGAGACTTGTTGACGTACCATCCTTATCTCACGGGAACATATAGGACAGACAATACATTGACTATGGGACCACCAACACGCGGTGGATTTACAAGCTGCCCTATAGATAACCTGCAGTGCGTGAACTCCTCTGTTTATTGTACAGTTTCTTGCAGGCGTGCAGTGAGGATGGAGGATGTAGGTTGTGTATACACAGCACTGAAACATGAAGGTGAACTAATGTTTCAGCTACCGTGACAGTGTAGGTGTCAGGTTAAAGATTGTCTGAAGCCATTAAATGTAATGGACCTTTACTCTCTGCTCATATTTTTATAACCTCTGTTTGACTTCTGTGGTTCGAAAAAATCCTGCATGACAACTACCCTCGAGTACGTGTCCTCCTCCGATAGTGACTCCTGCGTGTCAGGAAGTAAAAGCAGAAGTAGTCTGATGATGTCGTATCAAAGCATCTTATGAAATGGGATAGGGTGGATACGTTAAGTTAAAAAAATATTGGACTTTTGGGCGTCATGCAATCTTTAAGAACTGTCAACATTGGTTGCTTTTGGCCAGGGTCTTCCTCTTACCATCAACAAGCAGTCGACTTGTCTAAACTTGTTGGAGAATTTCTTTGTTCACTTGACTTATTTTAGTGATTTCCACAAGGAAATTCCACCAGACCTACCAACGTCTAAATATGAACTGGAGAGTCTACAGTCACGCTAACTGGCTTTGGGCTGACGGGTAAGATCAGCATTTAGCAGGTATATTGTTTACCATGTTCATCAGCTTGCGTTTAGCACACTAGCCTTGTAACATGGGGACTGTTACTGTGCTTTTATGAAATAGTTAGAGATAAATAACTTCATACGTCATCCACTCCCCACATGTTGGACTTTACCAAACTCATCCTGACGTTTGGTAAAATTATACCTTGTGAATGATTTTGTGCATCTTTTATTTATTCCCTTCCTTTTTCCAAGTAGTTTCTTTCCATATTAATTCTTCAGCAACAATAAATCTGAAATTTTTTTCAAATTTAAACACACAGCACAAAGTATTAGCTGTTTGCAGCTTCAATCCACCAATGCTGCTGTGTTTTTTGCAAAACCCTGCAGGTTAATTCAGCAGTGTAGATGCTTCACATGAGTGAGTGACAGGAAGATAACGTTAGCGTGAGCTGCCTGCAGGAGGGTTGCATGTTTGAGAGGTAAAGCATTCGTTTCTGCTCTGCCCCGGGACACCACCTCACACACCTGAGGGAGAGAGAGGCGCAGGGAAATGCTACTTAGGATTGATTTGTTAAGGTGGATTTGTGAGGAGGAGGCGTGAAATGTAAAGCATCTTCAGTACATTACGGGTCATTTATCAGATGCTCTTATCCAGAGTGACTTACAGTGAACTAAGCACAGGGACAGTCTCCTGGAGCAACTCAGGGTTAAGTGCGTTAATCAGGAGCACAACGGTGGCAGCCTGGTATTGAACTCACGACCTTCTGGTGTTCTATTTGAAAGCCTGACCACTAGACTACCACCATTCATGATGGGCACACCGTGCAACCATGTGTGGATTAGTTAACATTAGTCAATGCTGAAGAACAGCTTGAACTTTTGTGAGCAGTAAGTGTCCATGGATAGAAAATGTGTTTTATGAAAGCGGTAATGAGCATTTTACAGCCTGTAATCAGCGCCCTGTGTTTCCCCCTCTAGCCTGTGAGGGAATAAAGCTTTTCTTCTACACCATCAATCCATATAAATCAGGAAATTAACCATCAATGGATCTGCCTCCATGGGACGGCAGCGGACTGGAAGACAGCTCTATTAAAAGTTCACTCAGAAAGAATGGGACGCCTCCAATTAGCGAAACCAGAGAGCTCAGCAGCTTCTCAGCCACTTGTTGCAGAAGCACAAATATTCTGAACATGTAAACGAGTTGAGCGTGCAAGACTGGCATACTTACAGTTCAGTAAAAGTCCCTGAGAGAGCATGTAAGAGAGGATAATTGCTGTTAGAGAGGTATGTTAAGCATTATTACAAGGTTTGTGAAATTACAGTAAAGTGTGATTATTCTTCAACGCTAAAAGTGACACACATGAAAGAGTTTGCACTCGCAGAAAAAAGGACAAAGTTATTGCAATGTGTGGTACTCCTGTTTACCAATTAGCACCCCATGATTTCATAACTTTGTTCAGCTTTTCTTTTTTTTTAAATCATAACTTACTCACACATGATGTTCGGACGACATTTAAAGATGTGTTTTTGCACTCGAGCCTAAGAGCAGTGTGTTCTGCATTATCAACAAACCGTCGAAAAATTCAAACTTTTTATTTATTTTTGATAACTCTGACTTTCCCTTTTTGTTGGGCTTGATTATGTTCCTGTCCCAAAGAAGAAGCATCATGGGGATCATAGTCAATGCATTTTCTCCTATAAACATGCAGATTATTAAAAAATAAAGGACACGTTGATAGACTGCTTGTAGCGTCCTGCCTGTTTAAAATACTTTTCAAGAAAATGCAATGAAATCCAAGCACGACAATGATTTGAGCATGTGATATACACAGTATGCAACATTGCTTGTCATAATAAAGCACTTTTTAGAGTCATAAACTAACACCAGTGGTTCTTGAGAAACCTTTCCTCTAAAGGCTGTTACTCAAATGGTGACAAAGCATCTTGACCCCTGAGCCTCACTGTAACCTCCAGACATCCACAGGACACTCACTTGGGTAGCGGTAGTAGAAGTCATTCTCGTACTCAGAGTGGCTCTTGTTGTGCCATTCCCTGGCATCCGTCTCATAGTCGTACTGCACCAGAACACCGAAGAGGATGATGATGATGATCTCCAGGATGAAGCAGATGATAGGCAGCTTCAGCCGCATGTTGGTCGCTGCGTCCGTCATGTTTTCGTCCCGAGGAGGAGAAGCTGACTGAGGCTCGTTCTTGTGGAGGAAAGGGGATTAAAGATCCAGCACAAAACGTTGGACACACTCTGTCTCTCTCACACACACCCTGGGGTGTCCTCAGTGCAGAGACAGGAGCCTGGTGTGTGTGTGTGTGTGTGTGGGTGTGGGTGTGGGTGTGTGTGAGTAGGTGGAAGAATAAGAAGTTCACAGACAAACACAAGAGCTGGTTTTACATGTGTGTTTTTACTGGACCTGCCTCCACATGAATAATGCAGGGTCTCTTTAGCCCCGCCCCCTTGATACTGTACTTTTTAAGGTGGACTGAAGTGCTTGAGCTCATCTTATAAGTGAGTAATAATTAACAATCCATATGTGATAGGAGCTCTCTTTTGGTCATATGTGTTACTGTGGTAATACTTTGAGGTGGGTTAGTTTGGCAGCAGTCACTCAAACAACACTGGATTGTCGTGGAATTATTTCCAATTGTTTGCTTATTATGTTGAGGCTGATGCTGACTCAGCACTTTCTGCATGTGCTTAATAATTAATGCAAAAGCAGTAATATGCTTGAGTCAACACGGAGGCTTGGTTAGGTTTTTGTGAAACTAATTTTTGACCTTTGTCCGTCACTTTCAGCTGTGCAGTAGCTTCTGTACCTCAGAGGAATACCTTCCAGAACGTTTCTTTCATCGCTCTTCCTGAACAAGTGAAATGTGTTCCTGGGGTTTTATTGTTCAGAGATCAATAAGTATCCGATACAGCACTTGATATTGGAAGTGGAACACGTTGATCTTAGCAAAGTTAAACACGGATTCATTGGTTAGCGCAAAAACTACAGCTGCAATGACATTTTTGAAATTTGCAGAAAGCCTACGTTCATTATTGGGATTTGAAAAATAAAAAGATGTGGCTGGTTGTTAGTTAGGTGAAAAAGCAAAGAGCCTTTTTTTACAGGTTGGACAAAGTTCAAACTTCGAGCATGTTGTAAAGATGAGTTCCCCTTGTAAGGTTAGTTAATCATGTTTTCAGGAAGAACACATTTAATGACCCACTGATCTGCTTCTTCACTGGATTTGTGGAGATCACAAGTTGTGATGATTCTGATGTTTTGTAAAAAAAATTAATTACTTTCATTTTCTACCATTTCCTTGCATGAGACACAGAAAACACAGCGTTGACTGGTTTAAAAGCCTCTTGAAGAGAAGTCTATCATGTTCTTGTTCCAAGCTCACATTATCTGCTCGGTGTCTCTTGGGAAACATCCTGTGATGCACAGGAAGTGACTTATTTTAGATTTCTCACAGCTGCAGCAGCAGTTTGCTTGAACATACAAAACAAAAAAAAGGTCTCAAACGGCCAAGAAATCTGACATCTGATGCTTGGTTCTTTCATGCATTTTTAATCATTTTTGGATAATTAATTAAAGTCAGTTAAAGCTTTATTTATATAGCTCAATATAAGTCACAATTTACCTCAGGGGGCTTAATTTATATAATAAAGATTTGATTTGATTTGAATAAAGCTACACAGACTGTTACTAAGATACGTTATTTTATTGATTGCACTAAAAAGAGAAATGATGCTTTCCTTCCCGCATTATTTGCTGTCCTTTTGTATTAAGGAAGGCTGTACAAAAATGTGAACTTTGACTTTTGATTTCACACGGGAAGCAAACATCCGTCTCCTGCATGAAAGTCTTGTGTTTATCTGACACACCCCGTCCTCCTCCTGACCCTCACTTTGATTAGAAACTAATGTCTGATACGTCAAAAACAGACAATCCAGTTTAGTTTTATGGGAAACCATTTTCACGAGACCAGGCTGTTACAACCTATTAGTAACCTATAAACAAAACAGGTTTGCCATCATTTCTAATCCTGAGAGATTATAGCAGGGGTAGAGTGGAGAACCCATTAGTTCACGTCACTCTTCGCAGTCCATAAGCACTTCTTTCCTTGTCCATACTTGCCTACAAATCTCATCTTGGTTTTTCTCCCGAACGTCTCTCGTTCCTCATTGCTTCACCTCGGCAGGTAAAGTTACGGGTTTCACTTAAATCAACAAGCCAACCTGAGCTTCACACGCTGAGACACGGTGAAAATCCACAGGTGCAGATTCAGGACTCCTGCAGGAGAAGCTGATGGACAACAGATCAAGACGATGACCTCTGACCTCTGATTGATGGGTCTGGACACAATAAAACGAGGAATGTCTTGTTAGAAATCATGTTAGAGGATATTTGGTAGAAATCACAAGGGGATGGTGGCGTCTTGAAGGGTCCAATGGGAAGCGGGCAGTGGTGTAAAGAAAGTATATACAGTGACCCTTTTCCTCTATGAAGTCCTGCATCTTTATTAGGATTGATTGATCCTGACAGATGAGAGTTTGTGAAGCACTTTTGCGATTACAGGTTGTTGTGTATTTCCAGAGAGATGCCAAGAGTCGCTGTCATTCCAGAGTTTACTCAGCAGTAGAAACTCTTGGCGACACCTGAAGTCTTGCGCGAGTCTCGTGCTAGTAAAATATAAAGCGTCTCTTTGTCATTATGACATTCAGGTCAGATTGTAGATAATACTTAACAATTCCTCAAATGTTTTCACTTGCACCGCACTGTACCTTGTGCTCATGGTTACTCAGTTCCACCGAGCTTAAGATTTGTAGATTCAAATCTCCTCCACGAAGAAAGATGTTTTCAATAACTCTGCTCTTTATAGTTTGCAAAACGTGGAATTTATGTTGCGTAAAAGCTGGTGAGAAATGACAGTGATTTTGTTCTGCATGTGAAGTTTTGCTTTATTCTCAATTAAAAGTATGCAAACTCAAAAGAGAAGATAAAGCAGGACGGAGGCGTCTACAAACACTGAATTCACGTCATCATATTATATCATTAGATTATCACAGACATTACATCTGTGTCTGTTCCCCGACTCTCTTCAGCTGCTTAATCCAGTGGAAAATAAACAGTGAAGGTTGTTGGACATGCACACTTTAATCTGACTGAGCAGCTTGAATTTAATCCACTTTTGTTTAGATTGTTGACAGAGATACGGGGATTATTTCAGCTTTGGTTAAACTTTGTGTGCAGCACTGTGTCAAATTTATATAAAAATATGTTGAGCTGCACA
Organism: Bovichtus variegatus; assembly: GCA_943593645.1. Classification (NCBI taxonomy): domain Eukaryota; kingdom Metazoa; phylum Chordata; class Actinopteri; order Perciformes; family Bovichtidae; genus Bovichtus; species Bovichtus variegatus. The sequence goes on along the minus strand of CALSCE010009506.1, from coordinate 13,343,145 downwards.
CTTTGATATCTGGGATGATTCATTCGTGCACAATACCCGAACACAGCTGGTAATACTTAGCATAATATTTGGTTATTGGCACGGAACACAAAGTACAGTTGAGGATGATCGGTATCAAAAACCAAAGTATTGGACAAATGAAAAACTGTGACCTGATGGTGGCGCTGGAGCAAAAGCAATTCAAAAATCTCACGGTAGCTCTAAAATAAAAGTCGGGGGATCACCAAAGTCGGTCGGCTTCAACAATGAAAGTATGTGTAAAATTTAAATCCATCCAAAAATTGTCGAGATATTTCAGTCTTGGATTACCTTGTAAAATATGACACACTGCTACGGATTAAGGCAGCAAAATGTAGCACCACCTCCAGCAGCCACAACATTAAAAGGGCTATTTACACCTTAAATAATCAGTAAAAAAAATTATATTTACAGTATATAAAATGCTACATAATAACACGACTCTAATGTGACATTCTGCTTCATGAAAACTCTTTTTTTTTTGGCCGGTATACTCACATTTACTGAAATAAGGAAATAAGTATTTGATCATTTTTACTAAAGAAGTTAAAAAGTAGATCTTGGGTGTCTCTGTGTCTCTAAATAAAAAAAAAGTCTCACAGGAATATATTAGAATACTTTTTTTTTTGTTGTTGGAGTCACCTGACTGTCATCGGGCGACGGGAGAAGTTTGTGTGTGCGTGCCACACGTTTTTTCTTCCCTTCCTGCTGTGGAAGTGGATGCATCTTGTCACTCCATCAGTGCAGCCGGCTGGCTCCTGGGCCCCACTGATAACACAATCTCACAATCAGAGGCGGGGGGGTTGTGGGGGGGGGCATCAGTAGTAACACCATGGAGGCTACAAGAGGCCTGGCACCAGATGAGACGAGATAAAGGCGAGAACCAACCTGCCTGTTAGGTAACTCCGATAACATACATTGGATCGGTATTTCACACTTAACTTGCTTATGCACAGTAGAGCTCTTATGGACTGGACTGTGGGGGCTTTTTTTTTTTTTTGGGGGGGGGGCTGCACACTCATTTCAGAGTGATGATGTAAAGAAACATCTTTTTTAGTTGGTTGTTTAATCCCTAGGTTAATAATACTGAAAAACTAATTTCACATATTTTACTATCAAAACAGTTTCTTGATGTTATGATGATATTTTTCATCTCATTATGTTTTATTGTTATTATTAGCTACCAAATAATTGTGTTCCTACGAGAAACCTTCCTTGTTGAAACACGTTGTTACATCATCAAGCTCTCCTGTTATTTCACAAAAAAGAACATTTTGTCATTTTAACATGAAGCTGCCTTTTTTTTTTCTTGTTATGGTGGCACTGCCGTACAAACCTGCTTCACATTTTTGTTTTTCTTGTTTGTTTTTTTTTTTAGCTACTAGCTTCCACTGTTTCATTACATTGACACAAATACTGTGTATATTCAAATCACGTTAAAAATCTAATGAATTATCGGATTTTCTGCATAGAAATTATAACGTTTTTTTCCACCTGACGGATGAAAACTAGTTGTTGTTTGAGGAGGAGATACTGTACACACACACACACACACACACACACTGTCTTGTGTGGTTTTGAGGTGTGGAGTTGGAGAGGTCAGTGCAGAGAAAAGCCTCCAGAGGAGCTCCAGGCTGAACAGAGTCAGGCAGGTATGGGAATGTTGACTTATCTCTCTGCCCTCTCTGCTCAGATCCATATCTGCCTGTGAGACCATCACGGGGCGTCGACATGTTGCAAAACTAACCCAACTGGTCGAGCTCATCAGTAAATCACTCCATGTTAAGAACAAGAGGTCAAGTGTTCCTTGTCCTGTTTCTCTCTACACGTATGGTTGAGTACAGCCGATAGTTTCATTTACATTAATAACTTCAGTCGTACTTTAATTCAGTGGTGTTTTTTTATGAAAGAAAAAAGTTAAAAGTCTCTAAACTGAGCGTGAAGACAAATATTTAAAGTCATCTGTGTCGTTTTGTGTTTTACGTTCATATAACGCGTGATGTTTTTCTCCTAATAGTTTTGAGGAAACATTGCGATGCTGCTCGGATGATGTTCACGGGCAACGTTTTCCCTCCGTTCTCGTAGCGCACAGAACCACAAGGCGGTGGTGGAGGTGGTGGAGGTGGCTGGTGGGTGTACACCGCTTTGCATCCTGGTTCCTTATTTACCTGTATTAATTTGGCAGACGTACAAAATGAGGTGAGACCCAGTCCACAGCAGCCCGAGGAAGGGCCATGTGGTTCCATGTGTCGAGGTTCACTTAGCAAGTGTTCAGAGCGTGACAGTACTCCTGAATGCACCAGGTGAAAGACACACAAAAGGAAGGAGGGAATAGTGAGTTAACGAACGAGCTCTACTGAAATGCTGCTTTTAGTTTCTTCCAGACGCACAAAGAGCTGCACCAGTTCACACAATCACACAGCGCAGTATCAGCCCTGCATCGTCTCCACTGTCGGAGAAAAATGTAACAACACTGAGGAAAGGAACGCAAAACATTGTTCGCTGCATAACGAAGGGTCAAAGGTGAAATCCAGATCCACTTAGACTCCCTAAGCGAACATGTGTGAGCTATACGAAGAGAACAAAGGTACCCGCATTTACCTGCATAAATAGCAGGGGGCTGCAGTGACCCCCGGTCTGACAGGGGAGCCTCTCTGAGCTGTCAGGAACGCTTCTGTTCTGAACTCTGAAGAGGGCAAATCTTTCACGATGCTCAAAAACTGTCACTCCCAGTGAAGGCTCCGGGTGAAAAGGGCAGCTGTAAGAAAGGGGGGTAGCATGTCTTCACAGGGGGAAGAGGGGATCCTTTCAGAGTGGTGCAAATGTTTTCAGAGAGAACATACTTTTAACCATGAGGCCGCTTTCATGACCCCGCCGCTTGCTACGCAGAGTCACGCACCGGCGCACAACGCAAACTGATACGGCGTCAAGGCGGCAGGCAGGCTGCTCTCATATCAGCCTCCCTCATCTGTCGTACCTGGATGGGAGGGACGCTCGGTCATTCAGCACGACAAACGGTTGGTTATGGCAACATTAATCTGCTGGAAAATAAGGGCTTTCAACAGATCTTTGCTTTTCGGTTCCTACTAAATTAATTAAGAACCGAAACAGGACAAACAGGAATCATCAGAATCAACGTAAGCGTGTAACCTCAAACCCAGAACTAACCCATCAATCAAATCAATCAGATATGTGTCAGAGAGTGCTGCAGGGCGGAGAGTTCACCTGCAGGCTGGGAGACGTTACTGAGAGCCAGCTGCAGAGGAAAACAGAAGCGCGATGAAAGGAGTCAAACAGAAAGACAAGCAGCTCCGAAATGACTCATCCTCATTTCTTTAAAAGGAAAACGTAATCTAGCAAGACTTCAAAATGTCCCCGTCATTCACGCCAGGACTTAAACAAACGTGAGCTATGTATAAAATAATACAACAAACATGCTGCATTATAAAATGTGTGTTAAAGCTACCACAGGAAGGAGTGCGGGGTCTATCCATACACAAATGACTCTATTGTACAACATATGCAGAGCTGGTTTTTCTTCCTGGCATCAGGAGACAATATGTTCACCCTGGTGTGTAAGTCCTTATGTGCGACCTCTGACCTCACTTGAGAACATTCGGATGAAATGTGATACCAGAGTATGAGCCCAGTATTTATACAGTCTGCACACAGCAGAGGGCAATGTTTGCGCTGGTCATTGAGCAGAATGTGTTGGTGCTGATGACAGACAGAGAGACGAGACAGGGAAGTTAGGAAGATGAAGCCGGATGGAGGGGACTTGATAAATGATTAACTGCTAACAGATGTACCAGATGTCATTCACAGTTGAGGATATAATAAGAGATTGGTGGAAGAAGGAAAAGATCGAATACAGATTTCAAAATAAAAGGAGATTTACTCCAATTCTGTGAATTTACCACTTATTGTCTTTTTCTGAGGATGCTGCCAGAGAAAAGCTCATGGAGGGTCCAAAACTGACAATGTGTCTGTGTACAAGAAGACACATTGGTCTGATGGTGGCGGTAGAGAAAATGTCAGAGGGGTCACCGAAAGAAACGTAGTAGGAGGCTCTGGATTTGTTCAATTGTATTCATACAGCATATTTCATTACACATTCATCAAACTCAAAGTGCTTTACATTCAAAGGCAAAACATAAAAGCTATAGGCATGAACATAAGACCATAAGGTAGCATAAGCAACATACATATTAGAATACAGTAGCACACACACACACGCACACACAAAGTGTTGGACCAACAAATTGACTGTTACAATACATAACACGCTCCTACGGTGGCTGAGAGAGCTCAACACACTGCTTAAGAAAACATGCAAACGGACAAAACACGTGAAACCGAGAAATGTGATGGAATATGAGCTGAATATTTATTTCATCTTAAACAAAGTGCATGACTTAACGTGAGCCTGATTACTGGCATGTTCATAAGTTCTTCCTTTAGTCGGTACGCCTTGCAGGTTTCCAGTATTCGCTTGTGTTCTCTGTATTTTCAGTGCATTTCGTTGGGACGCATATGACAAATTGGTGCATGAGTGTTTCTTAATTTGCAGGTGTGTTTCGTTTTAAATGTGGATGGATGGATGGATGGATGGATGGATGATGGATGGATGATGGATGGATGGATAGACAGACAGACAGACAGACAGACAGACAGATAGATAGTGCTGCAGACACAGTTGGCTGTTTCCACCTCGAGGTGTTTGGGTGAATACTAATTGGATGACAAGAAAGAGTCCCATTGATGACGGAGCACAATGGAGAAGCAACACAAGCAAAAACAGAAGAATCCCATTATTTCATCTTTTTTCCACATTGGACTGTGTTTGTGTGACCGCCGCCTGCTGTCACTGCGTGGAGACAGTGACTGTCACAATGCGGCCCTTGTGCCCGTGGGGCTACGGCTGCAGAGGAAACAGGAGCCGCCGCAGTTTCCTCTCCCACTGCCCCCAGAGCTCTATGGGCAATAACAAAGATGGCTGAATGCACACTATAGTCCTCTTTAGCAACAGCCTTCTGGGAAAGGTTAGAATACACAGGAAGGCTTGTTGTCCGCAGAGCCAAGTGATGGCTCATCACCATACGCACTTGTATGCTACAATATGCTGTTTGCCAGCAGGAGCCAATATAGTACCCAGCATGCAAATTTGAGATTTTTATGAGTTAATTGAGGGCAAAAACAAACAAACAAACATGATATCAATGCCACAGCACTCAAGCGTGATGTTACCAAACAATTTCTCTTGTTGCAAGAATTTTGAAATGAGAGTCTGTCGCAAATTATTGACCTCGAAAAAACAATATGACTTGTATTCAACTGGTGCAAAATACTGTAAGGTTTCAGGGCCAGGACAGACAAAAGACATGAACATTTATTTATGTGTTCTGAACTTTCTTGGGGGTTAAAACTTTCAAGCACATCACAGGACTGGCCCAGTCCAAGATATAACAGTTTTGTTTCAATTCACAACATTGACCCTGTGGTTAAAACTGTGACAGTAATCTGGAAGAACTAGTAACTGAGAATGCAGCTTGGTTGTACGGGAACATCTTTTTTAGGAGACAGGGTTTGGTTCTTGACATCCATCCATCCCACAGGGACTTGAATAAACTTTAATGATAGAAAAGCAGTTAAAAGGCACATTTTGTCGGGATGTTTCAGTCTGGATGGGGTTTGAAGAACTGAAAGTTAAATTGCTCACTAGGTTGATAGCTTGCTCCCTGTCAGGATAGTCTAGTGGCTCACATCCGATGTCGATGTTCACTGGCTCAACATAGAAACTCACCACCAAAGAATGGACAACGACGGGACACGTAAGATTCAGGTTTGCTTTTTTTCACTGTGTCTGTCATCCACATCCATCCATGTCATGTGTTGCAAGTAGATACAGTTTGCAATGCCCAGTGGGACTCGCTGGCTGAAGAGCATGAAGCTTAGGGTCTACAGTTGGGTTTTAAAGATGCAGGCACAGGCCGGGATCACATCACTACAAGCTAACAAGCTCAAAACGCTCGAGCCATTGGAAGTAGCGCAGTTACTGTTGCAATTTTACAACAGAAGATCGAGTTGATGGTCACAGGGAGAAAAGCGTGAAACTGCTCAGACGTATTTCTTCAGTTCTCTTTTCATTTTGAACGAAGCAGAAATGAGAGACAAAGAAAGCAGGTCAGACCTTCATCAACATCTGGTGGCAGAGAAGACAACAATCCTGTTCACACACTGTTGACAACAGACCGGACCCGAGCGAGTAGAGAGGGGGGGTGGATGGGGGGGGAGCGAGAGATGAACTGGGTATGACAGCTGAACATTCAGGGCTCGGACAGAAGAGCCAACAGGGATGAAACAGCTGCTACTCCCCAAAGTTATGAATTATCCAGGAATTCAGACACTTTAAAAACACCGTCGTCATGAGGGACAATGCAGGAGGATGAGTGGACGTCTGCATCTTCTCAACTTCACAGGTGTGGACTTTTCTTTTTATTCCTTCACCATTGCTGATTTCAGACTCAGAGTAACATATACTTTGTAAATACCCTGCTGACACATCATTTGCCGCACCATAAAAAAAACCAATAAGGTGAGAAAACCTCAGATTATCTGCGAAATGTGTTATTATTTCTCCTGTTTCGTCGTCAGGTTAATCAGAACAAAGACAGACGTGTGACTGTTACTAAGAAACTTTGCGTTGTATTTCTGATGAGCTGCAGGAGCTGCAGGAGCTGTAAGAGCAGCTCCCTTCATCATGAACTGTGCTGTGATTCTTCTGTTAACATCAAGCTGCTTCACCTGCTCTTCAGCTGTATACATCCCCAACAGAGCAGGTACAGTCAGGTCACCTCCTGAAAGTCAGGTCGGTCTCCGTGCTTTACGCAGAGACTGGTCAGGTGTGAGCGTCGGAAGGCTTTGAACTTCTTACTTCGCTTCGTTTTTTCATTCTTCAGACAACTTCGGAGATGTTGTCCGAAAGTGTGCACTTTTAATCCATTGTGTACGACGTATGGTGTCGGGACTTCTAAAACTTGGTCTCCTAAAATGTACGTTCCCAAAAAAATATTCTTTTTTTAGGGAGAATTGATTACGTTTGTTTTTGATGTTTAATGCTAATAACAAATGAGACACAACATCGCTGAACTTGAATGAAGATATATGTAAAGATACATACATTCTTTTTAATTATATTATTTAATTGATTCTAATAATAATGACTCTGTATTGCCTTGCATTAAAGGGGCAATGTGTAAAACCTGGACACATGCTCTAAAGAAAACCTCTTCTACTGGGTCCATACAATCTAAATATACAGTCACTAGTTATATAAAACTAACACGACATAATACAACACAGACGTCAACACTGTTACCTCTTCTGTTGATAATGTTAGTTCGTTTTTTGAATGTTTTAAACTAAAATTCTGGCCATATCTTACACATTGCCCTTTTTAACGTCAGCATGTTCATAACTAAATATCGGAATAATTAACTAGCTGAAACAACAATGTCTTCGGGTGGCATGGACACTTACTGGATCCTGTTTCCCCCACAGCACCCATGAAGCTGAAGTATCTCCTTGAGCCACCTGTGTACGCCGAGGTCGTTGCCCGAAGGGGAGAAAACGTCACCTTTCCGTGCATCCTGAGGACCAAACCCAGCCGCTACAAAGTGAAATGGACAAAGTTGGAGCCGGAGCACGCAGAGCGGGAGAACATTATCATGATATCAAACGCACACGCCTTCAAGCCATACGGCCATCTTGGACCGCGATCTTCTCTCCGTAAGGCTCACACCATGGACGCCTCCCTGCAGCTCAGCCATCTTGAGCTGGAAGACGGCGGCAAATATCGCTGCGAGCTCGTCAACGGCATCGAGGATGAGAGTGTTTTCATTACGTTGAGGATTGAAGGTGATTGACACAATGCAGAGCCCAGTGTCAACTCGAATGTTGAACTGGAGGAATACAACAGGTGTTACTGGTATACATGACATAAAATATGTGTTTCTTCTTACACCTACATAGAATCAGAATCAGAATCCGGCTTATTGCCAAGTAGGTTTTTACACACAAGGAATTTGCTTTGGTGTATTGGTGCATAACGTAAACAGAGTAAGAAAAATGTTAATGAAAAAGAAACATATATAGGGGCATGGATTTTATCATGGCTGATGGTTTGTGTTGTATATCATGCCTTTGTTGAAAGCAGGATTTACAGGAAACAGTACGAGTGTAAATACAAACGCTGACACATGGCTTCCATCTGCAGGTGTGGTGTTCCCATATCAGAGTAAAAATGGCCGCTACAGATTCACTTTCCATGAGGCTCAGGAGGTTTGTGCTGAGCAAGATGGCACATTAGCTTCATACAACCAGCTGTACAGAGGTACAGAATACTGTTTATAAGTGTTCAAACAATAAAATGTTGCCTGTCGAGATATCAGCCTGTCTGTCCTCCTGCAGCGTGGACGGAGGGTCTGGACTGGTGTAACGCCGGCTGGCTCCACGATGGGACCGTTCATTACCCCATTATTCAGCCCCGGCCTGCCTGTGGAGGGGAGCTGCTCCCCGGCATTCGCAGTTATGGACCAAAAGATAAGAATGACGATCGGTTCGATGCTTTCTGCTTCACCTCCCAGACGTCTGGTAAGCTTTCAGCGGTTGTGCATCAATTTCTTTTTCTTTTTTTTCCTGACTGAAAGCTGGAAGCCAATGGGAGTTTTACAAACCAACATTTAGTCCGTTTTAATTACTTATAAGAATAAGAAGAATCTCCGTCCCTGCTCATTCGTACACGCCCCTAAGTAAATACATTTTTTTAATTGGTCTGCTTTAGTTTGTGCATCCATCGATTATCTAATGGCTGAGCAACGTTCTGCATCCCTGTCTCCTACAAAATCACATCCCCATACAACTAAACTGCATTCTCAATAAGATTTTTAGGAGGAAACATATTTCTTTCTTTTTTTTATATATTTACTCCTGGATCTTTAAACACGTAGTTAACGTTGTAAATTGAAACAAAAAGATCATGGTTTAAAATAAGTATGTTTGATATGTTGTTTAAGTTACAGACGTAAATGAAAATAAGTCAAAATCTACTTTTCGTTTTATACGGAACACAAACAGCAGCCTCTGAAGTCCTGTGTTTGTTGACCCGCCCAACGACTCCGACCTGACGTGGCCTTTGACTAGAAACATATTTGTTGTAGCTCAAGTAAACAAACATAATACATTTCCCTCGAAGAGGAATTGACAATGCAGTATCGTTGAATGGGAAAGTAATTACACCAGGTTAAGTCCAGATGTCCCTCTCAGCACCAATGCTTTCCAGCTAAAATAAATATAATTCGAAATAAAAAATGTCCATAATTATCTGAATCTTTGAATGTTAGCTGTTGTTCTGCCCTGTTAGGTTGTCAGTGAGATTTCCACAAACTTCTGGTTTTGTTTCATTTTGTGTTTCAATGTAGCAATGATCTAAATGTCGACTCTGTCGCAACAAGCTGACCTTTAGCAGCTGCGGTGTGAGAGTGGGACTGATAGTAGGTCGACGGAACAATACAAATCTGTTGGTGAGACATGGTGTGTCAGGCTGGTGGGCGCAGAGACCCAACACTCAGTCCAGACAGAGAAGAAGAGTTCAGGGATTCATTGGTAGGATGAGGGTACAGGCAGGAACAGATACAGGTTCAGGTTCAAAGGGCTCGACAGCAAGGCAAGAAGAAGCTTTGACAACCTGGCACCTCACTGGGGAAAAGGCTGATTAGTGAAAGGGGAAGCAGGTGAGCATGTGGCAGGTCAGGTGATGGGAAAGGCAGTGGGAACAGGTGACTGGGACCGGAGGGGACAGGTGGTTGAGTAAAGCATATTTTTGTTATAACGGGTTGGGTGGCTGCGGGTCAGGGCACATCATCGACACATCATCAAGTGTAGACAAACGGGTTTTGCTAGCTTGCTAACGTTTCCTCGGAAGCAGTGGCACACAATGGATGGGCTTGGAATGCGGGAGATGTGTTTTTTTTTTTATTTATTTGGGAAATTGTTCTAACAATTAGAAGTAGACCTTAAGTTACGAAAGGCTAAGAAATCCCAGATTTAAATGAGAAGACGCCAGTGGATTGAAGTTCTCGTGACTCCATAAACCTTTCCTCCTCTCACAGGCTCCGTCTCCTACATATCGGGCTCTTTCTCCTTCGAGCAGGCAGGACACGCGTGTCGGCGTCAGGGAGCTGAGTTGGCGTTGGTCGGACAGCTTTACTCCGCCTGGCGTTTCCAAAAATACGACCAGTGTGACGGTGGATGGCTGAAAGATGGCAGCGTGCGGTTTCCCATCAGCAACCCCAGGGAGCACTGTGGAGGCATCCCTGAAGCAGGGGTGCGCTCATTTGGATTCCCCAACAAGATGATGCACGTGTACGGCGCCTATTGCTATAGGTAGCCTAAAATAAAGAACGTTCTTCTTACATCCGTGTCTCAACAGAGCTGTGAGTCCAAGCAAGAAAACTTGAGAGGCCTCGAGGTTCACTGCACAACATGAGCAGCTTCCTCCACCAATGAAAGGTCCTGAGCCAGAAACCTCAAATCTGAAGCTCCAGACAATTACTGAGAATTATAGGGTTGAAAATGTAGTCATCAATTAAAGAAAGCTCAGAAATAATTAAGGATTGGATTTGGATTTTTCTTTTCCAAATGTACCCACTTCTCAATAATAAAGGAGACTAAATGATTGGGTAGGACGGACATGGATGGGGCTTTTGTCTTCAATTTGAGATAAACACAAATCAAGTCAAACGGAGATTTAAAGATAATGTTTTTTCTGGTAAAGCTGGTAAAATTTGGTTTTTAGAATTAGTTGGCTGGTAAAATAAAAAATAGTCGTTTCTTTTGAAAGCCACAAACCCCTTTGACTGTTGGAAGAATGGAAGTAAATGGTATAAAAACATGTTATTCATACACAATCATCAATCTTGCACTAAACCTGTAATAATAAAATCTTGACTTTTTTTGCATTGGGTAACTTTTCAAAGGTCAAATTAAGCAAGTTAAAGATGTTTAACTCGGGGTCGATCGCGTGTCCCATTTAACATGAGACCGAAACTGCTTCGCCTTCAAAGAAGCTAAA
>CALSCE010009506.1:13317723-13331986 GCA_943593645.1 Bovichtus variegatus | reverse complement strand
CACACACACACACACAGTATCTCCCTAGCTCACTTCATCATTCAGGGGATTTGGACACAGCTAGTTACTGCTCTTTTCTAAAACAAGTGGCAGCAACCAAGACGTTCCCTCAGTATTGTCATATTTTTCATTCAAAACTGCTCTGCAGGTGTGAGGATGCGGCTATGACTGCTTATGATTAGAGCATTAAAGAAACTATTAAAGCCCCCACGGGTCAGATGTTAAATGGTATTACGCTGGTGTTAGTATGAAAAAAGACAGGTCGGTAGAAAGTTAATGGCACCCGATAACGACCTACTGATGAAACTCAATCAGAGGTGATAAAAAAAAAAAAGAAGTCTGGAATAGAAATAATAACAAATGCTCATGTGGAGGTTTTAGTTAGTTAGACCAAGAAGTAAAAACAAATAGAAATTCATGGATGGTGATTTCAAACTGTTTAAATGTGCCATAAAATGACAAGAACATTGCAAAGTCGAGTATATTTGATCAGATATTACGAAAAGATTCACGGAAACATGTTTAATGTGTTAATCGTTGTACAATTAAATCGACACACACGTGACAACAGTGAAAATTCCGACTGCATTTTATAAAATTACATTTTATTTCTCCTTTTTTCATCGGAGCCATGTTTACTATATTATCTCTACTTGTACATTTATTTAGTACGCGTTCATTAGATCAACAATTACCATCACCTGCATTGTTACTATCATAGTGTCTATTACAGTACCGAAAGCTAGAAAAGATACAGTAGATGAGATATTTGATTTTTTTCATTGATCTCTAGAGAACCGTCACCTCCAGTGCAGAGTAATCTACATACATTTTAAATTAAACTCTCTGATTCGGAAACTGCATGCGAACACAGATGCATTACAGTTCACACAGAGTGAGAGACACCTGGATGAAAAGCACCAGAGGACGAGCAGATGTGTGTGCACAGAGACGGTCAGCTCCGACTTTATTTCCCTGTCGGTACTTTCTCTATTTCTCCATCGGCTAAAAAACATAATAAAAAGAATTGAAGGAGAGGACGCGGCTTATTTTTTTCTCCAAGGATAAAAACATTGGTTGCATCTGTGCACTTAACATTCATTTATCACAATATCTGCTGCCAGTAAAGAAGTGTGTGGGAATTATCTTTCATGGGCATGAAACACCTTGAAGGCCGAGGTTCTGTGTGACTGCAGCTGTGATCCGTCCACAGGGTGTCTCCCGTGAGAGCCCAAAGAATATCTTTACCACAACATTTGTTCCTGTTGGTCTTAAGTCTTGAAATCTGGTACGGACGTACTTTGGTCAAGTATACAACCGAACAACTTTGAATTTATTCAGATCTCGTGAAAAATCCCACTTTTATCAACATTCAAAGTCAGGATTTTTGAAAAATTAGTAAAAATGCTATCATTGTGTTTAGTAAATGTAATAAATTCCATATGAAATTATTATTTTTGAAACCGCATATGTGTGCATACGTTCGATATTCAATGTGTTTATAGATACTGAATACTTGATTGTGCTCCTTGTAGTTTCTGAGATGCCTCCATTTTCTTATTATACTATATTTAGTCTTTGGGCACAAAAATATAAGGAAATATATAAAAAAAACAGTTTGTCCATGTGACTAAATCCTAGATATTGTATGTTAAGAAAAACTTTTTAAGCCAAACGGTTCGACTGGTTTTGAAAGTTCTTCAGATTTGTGCTCAGGCAACCCCATAAAACATTTCCACCAAAATATTTCAAGAAATGTAATTTCAGTTTCGGGCACAAATGGGGAACAGCAGTGAGTGAGCTTGAAACCTACAGTACCAGCTCTTCAGAACCCCCATATTTAAATATCTGTACATGGATATATTACCCAAATAAGGAAAACACGTTAATTCAAGTGTAAATACTACAGCATTTGTATTTAGAGGCGGACAAAATCCTGATAACTAATCTAATTAATACCAGATGTAAAAACCAACATGATCACACGCAATTATCCAGAATATGTATCCAGATACAGTTCACATGTTAATAAATAGGATTTTGGTGTGCAATTAATTGAAAACCATGTTTTTTTTTGTGTTAACAGTGTTAATATTTCAACAGTACAGCAGTAAAAACAAGGAATTTCCAAATATTAAGCTTTAGTGAATGTCTGACCGGCTGATGCTGAGATTTAATTCACACTTAAACTAAAACTAAACTGCAAACTATCAACACAGCACTCTGTTTAAAATGTGTTAAAATGCAGAGTGTATCGCACCAGCAGTTATAAAAACGGCTGCTGATTATGAAGCCCACCACAGGTTACTGTTACTTTTTTGGAGTAAAGAAGTAAAGTATGTTGTAAATGACAGATTTATATTTGTTTTAAATATTTCTGGATCCCTTAACCCCCAGCGCACTCTCACAGCCTATATTTAATTAGGTTTATTTAGGGTAATATGTGATTAATAAGAATTGCTTCAGAAATATAAAACTATTCTGATGTTGATAAATAAGTCTCTGCAAAGAAATACGAGAACTTTAGGGTTCATAAGCATTTTGTATACGATCGTTTCATATAAAACTTGCCCTCCTGCATAAGAGTTGTCCGTCTGTGTGAAAGTCAAAAGATAAGAGAGGATCTTGCAAACAAAAGCGTTAAAAAAAATCCACAGTTTTTTCAGGGATATCAGGATCAGCAAGCATCTGCCTTGAGAGTGTTTTTATTTTTTTCATCTAGCCAAATTCACCAAAAGCTAACCAAACGTATTTGACATGCACCGCTTTACTGAAAAATGCGTATTTGGATTAAAGCACGTTTTCCATGACTGCATGAACTGTGGCCTTGATATGTCTTTAATATTAAAGATTATATTCATACAGTTTAACTTGATGCAGAAACTGGGCTCGAAAGTCTTTTGAGACACAAGAAAAGGGGGAACAGAGGAGATGAAACATTGTTTTTTGTTAAAAAAAGGCAGGATGGCTTCAGACATTCCACTTAATGTCCCAGAACAGCCGAGCTGCTTTCTCTGTGGCTGTGCCCAGGACCTCCATGGCCTCCATGACCTCCTCGTGCTGGTCAGGAAGCGAGGTAACGGAGTCTTCTTCTATCGAATGCACTGGAGGTGGGAGAAAAATAGAAAAGTAAAGGATTACAGTCTTTACTATCAAGGAGTTTTACTTCCTGAACCTTTGGGAAAATTAGAACAATGTCTTAAAAACGTAATTCACTGATTCAGCTCCCTCTAAAGCCACAAAAAGCAATTATTTTTCACAAATGCAGTCGTCCCCAATACCTTCTGATACCTTAATGTGTAAATCGGTGGCATTTCCCTTTAAAAGGCTTGGGGCAAAAGGAAAAGAGAATATTTCATTAATGAAGGTGTTCCGGACGATGATAGGTGGATGCGTTTCGCCTGCAAACTCTGCCCACCAGGGTTTATTTAACTATGACTTAATCCTTTACTGGAACATTCAACTTTTAAACGTTTTCTCACCTAAACATAACTACAGTTGATGTTTTAGTTCCCTAACTTTAGCGAAACTTCTAACTGTGTAAACCTTAAAATAAACATAAACATTTTAAAAGGGATCGTCATTGTAATTCAGTCGTGTTTACGGAACATTTACAGTGATTTCCCAAAGTTTTATGAGCTCATGTTCCAGTTTAGGTTCTCCTTCTCAACACAGCACACTTCTTATTTTATGTTAGATGTTTCATTATGTTGTAAGCATTTCAGATGCATGTAACCCTTCAGAGCACACTCACGTATCAGCGTACATTAGCGTGTGATGTGCGGCTCATCGAGGTCCAACAGTTAATGCACTTACTTGCGATGCAGGTGATCTGAGGCTCCTCCCACTGGCCGCCGGGCAGACACTTGATCACAGGGTTCAGTTTCTGCACAAAACCCTCCTCACAGTAGTACCGCACCTTGGTGTTCGTCTCGTAACGCAACCGCTTCTTCCCAAACACCTTAGCGTTGGGAACTTTGGGGGGTTCGCCACATGACGCTGTTGCATGGAAGAAAAATGGACGACTCTGCCTCTTAGATCCTTACCACCAGAGGTGATTCAAACGTAAGACTTTAGAAAAAGGTGCCGTTTGGGTGAACTCACAGACGCCCTTCTTGCAGGTGTAGGACAGGTGGTAGTTGCACGGCACGTCGCTCCAGCGGCCGCCGTCGTGCCACACCATCACCGAGCAGTCCTCACCGGACAGGAAGTAGCTGTCAGGCTGACCTTTGTACCAGTTCTCATAGAGCTGACGGAGAGAGCAGCTTTTTGAGTATAGACTTGATATTTTAATCATAGGAAACAATTCAAAAACTCTTATTCTATTCTACGATTGACAACCTTATTTGCCGAATGATTTGATCATCTCTGCAGGTCAAAACACACAAAGTAAAAAACTAAGTTCTGGACACTCAGTAAAACTCACCAGAGGGTTCCCGTCCGACCAGCGGAAGTCTCCCTCGATGGTTCTGTCATTCAGTCCAATCCACTGATATTCTTTGTATTCGTCTGAAAATAAATAGGTGTGAGAAGGGAAAATAAATAAATAAAATATGGAAGCCCGTCGTGGACTTTATTATTGAAGATGAATTGATTTAATAATGGTAATGTAAACTTGAAAATGTTATCCCACAATAGCATGAAGGAAATGTAACATATGTATGTTATTTGTGTAGAAATGGTTAAAAAATAGCATTTGAATGTTACTTGGGACTTAAATAATACTTACATGAATGGAAAATGAGGCTACATTGTTTATATTACATTTACATTTTCAAATTTGATTTAACATTTAAATAATTTTTTTAATAATAAACGGCGGCCATACAAGTATGCAAAAATAAAAATGCACATTTACTTAAATTTCTCAAATAACACATACATATGTGGAAGATTTTCAAGTTCACATTATCATTTTAATAAAGTCCCATATGGGCTTCCATAAAGACATAAAATAGACATAAAATAAAAGTAATAAATAACATAGATAAGCATTTATAAGCAGTATATAAACATTTAACGCACATGATAATGTAGTTGTGAGCAGATATAAGCGTTTATTATTGTATAAGTGGAAGCTGCTCTACAAATAATAAATGGTAATATTGTAAAACACAATTGAAATAATATAAAATGTGTATTCATAGGACAAATTATCTTTGTCGACAAATACTGTCAATTAAAAAGACATTTTAAAATGTCCTAGCTGAGTAGCTGAGGAAATCTGAACCGAATTTGAAATCGGGGTCGCATCGCGCACATACGGAGAAACTTCCCAGATGTTCTCCTCTCTAATCTCCAAACGCACAAACTACAATATTTGAAAAATAATGGCACACTACAGGGTATTATTAAGATTATGGTGCCAGAGGGAGCAAAAGCTAAAGGAGTCTATTCTTCAGTAGCACGCGAGCTAACGTTGAGCTCAGAGAGCACTGACGTAATCATCCACCTCTAAACATCAAAACATGAATTATCAGGAATAAATATGCCCTGAAGTGAAATCTAACTCAAATCAAGACTGAGATTCCTGTAATCTACTGTAAATTACTGTGTGAAAAATACTTACTCGTGCTAAATATTCTGGAATAGTTCTAGATTAGGTTTTTCACATTTAATAAACTGATAAAATCTGCGCCTGTACAACCCTGCTGTTTAGATTCTTCTGAAGTTCCTACAGTTTCTTTCTAGTGTGAGCATCAGCTCATACTCTGCATGGCAGCTGCCCGCAGAATAAAGAAGCAACCGCCAGAGGAATGCCGGATAACATCTCAGCGCCTCGTTGCCAGACCAAACACCGGCTTCAGAGAAGCGTGACATGTTCTGGGAAAAAGCGGATTCAAGAAATGTTGTTGTTGTGTCTCGTGTGCACAATCCTGAGAGGCCTCGTCGTAAAAACAAACTCATCGCTTTGGATTTAGTCTGAATTGGAAGAACGAAAGACTAGTAGTTTGATCTGTACTGCAAGAAATATGTCCCAGGGCTGCGACTAAAGGTTCCTGTCATTATCGATTCGTCTGACGATTATTTTTTGGATTAATCGTTTGGTCAATAACAAAGTGAGAAAAAAAATCTATCCGAGTTTCTCAGTCCAAGGTGATGTCTTAAATGTCTCGCTTTACAGTCCAAGACCCAAAGATATTCACTTTAATATCATATGAATCAGAGAAAAGCAGGAAATCTCCATATTTGAGGCTGAAAACAGCATTTAAAGACATTTTGCATTTAAAAAATGAAATTTTTGCATTAAAAAAA
Source organism: Bovichtus variegatus (assembly GCA_943593645.1). Taxonomy (NCBI): domain Eukaryota; kingdom Metazoa; phylum Chordata; class Actinopteri; order Perciformes; family Bovichtidae; genus Bovichtus; species Bovichtus variegatus. Next base: position 13,325,731 of record CALSCE010009506.1, on the reverse strand, counting down.
TGACCTTTTTTGCATTAAAAAAAATGACATTTTTGCATTAAAAAAAATGACATTTTTGCATTAAAAAATGACATTTTTGCATTAAAAAATGACATTTTTGCATTAAATAAAATGACATTTTTGCATTAAATAAAATGACATTTTTGCATTAAAAAAAATTACATTTTTGCATTAAAAAAAATTACATTTTTGCACAAATGATTACTTTAACGATGAATCGATTCTAAAAAATAGTTTGGATAGTTTTGTCTGTCGAGCGACTAATTGTTGTGGCTCTAACATGTCCTTCCCTGTCGAAGTGTCTTTCAGCAAAACGAAAACCAACTGCTCCAATGCTGTTGCGTTCAAGGACGCCGCAACACCTCGTGAAGAGCAGCTTTTCAGTGAAAAAAAACTAAACAAAATAAATAAATATAAAGGTTTTGCTTTTAATGATTATGTTTAAGGCATTGTGCAATAAATTTACATTTCACAATGGGAAAGAGGATGCATCCGTAAGCTTATTATTTCTCTTTCTGACAATAAAGTTTGACGATCTGCACCTAACTGTCAGTGTGTTCAACATCAGAGGAAGTTAGGAAGGAATTAATGTGTCAAGCAAATATTTTATAGCTCTGAAGGCTGATTTTCTAGTAAGGCTGTCACAATATCAGATTTTCACTTTTTGATTATCGTGGCCAAAAGAATTCACGATAACAACATTATTGCGATTAAAAAAGAATAATAATAATGCTATCTGCGTTTTGTTTCTTTTTTGACAAACCAATCACACTCAAAATGCGAGTGTAGGCAGCTGGAGAGTCTGCCGCTGGATTATTTACCTGATATTATCATACGTGTATATCAATATTTAATTTTTTGGAAATATTGTGGTTATTGTCAATACCTATATATCGTGACCTGCCCTATTTTAAACAGCTGAAACTGGAGAACAGCACAAGCCTGAAAGATAATCAATCAATCAAAAAAACTGCGCAAAGAAAGTTTATGTGATTCTAAAACATGCAAAAAAACACTGGTATGTATTTTCGCAGCACAAATGATACGGCATGAATGGTCATTTTCTTCACATTTTGATTTAAAATATGCAAAGGAATTACATCTAACTCACAGAATGAGATTATGTTTGCCTCTGAATCACGATGCTCTCAGTGAATAATGTTCTCCGGGGGTTTTACCATTGACGTGGTCCTGCTCCTCGGGGGTCATGACGGACAGCAGATGTCCTCCGCACATGCGACAGTGCTGCTCCGCCGCCTCCCAGCTCTGCCTCTTGGCAAAGTGCCGATAACAAAAGCTCTGAAACTTCTCCCAGCCGGGCTCGCACACCTCCAGGTCTGCAGAGGCAGAGTGAACGACACAGGAAGTAGGAATCAGTAGGAAGGTTTTTCTAGTGCTTGGAAGAGTACAAGTCTATATGTTAGGGGAAAGAGTTGACACTGAACCTGTCTGACACAAGTCTCCTCCGTAACCGGGCAAACAAATGCACCGCGTCGATTCACCGTCGACACAAGTGCCTCCGTTCAAGCACGGGTTCTCCAGGCAGGAGTCTGCAGCTGAGTGAAGACGGTGGTATTAACTTTTCATATACACGAGTGTTCAGCATCTCACAAATTCAAATGAGCTCCTAAAACAATGGTGTTGTAGAAGAATCTGGAGAAAACCAAACTTTTATTATCTATTTATCATCTATTTCATTGTACAAAAAAAACAATAATGTTGGACTTTGTGCCAGATTTAGCTACGAGCTCTTTTACATTTGAATGGAAACGATATAGAAATGATGCAAAATCATGCATAATCATGCTGACTTAACAATACACCTTATAGTATAGTGTAGTTTCAACTGTGAAAATACAATTTCAGTTTTAAGTCTCTATCTTTATTCACTTAAAGCATAAAGTTATAACATGTGTTATAACTAATAGCCATGTGTATTTGTTTTTTACGGTAATAAAAACTGGCCGACTCTGGGATGTCTTTATATATTTATAACTTTTTATATTTATATTATATATTTATCACTACAGGCATTTTGAACCTCCAGATTTACTTTCTCATTGCAGAAGTAACTTTTCAAAGTATTACAATATTATTCATTTCTAAAACCAAACCCTCATTGTACTTCTAAAAGAAATCAGATAAAATGTTTTTCAACTAAACACCTCTGTACAGTATATGTATTTATATATAGTTATTACTTTTCATTTCACTTGTACATTTACTACATTACTGTTTACTTTCAGTTCATTCATTTAAAATCCTTGTGCACGACACATTCAGGCAAATTCTGATTGTTTATATATGTTATGTAATGTTAATTTATCCCTATATTTTAACTTCTATGTTATGCTATTTTTTGTCTTAGAGTCTAGAGCCTGAGAACATTTTTGTTTTTTTAAATTGAGTAATTGTTGTGCATATGATTATATGATTGTAGATATTTATTCTCTCTTTTTTTCTGACAACACCATTTTTTTTTTTTGTCAAGTGCATGAATCCTGCACCCACACAAACCAATTCAAAGGTTTCGATATTTTAGCATTCTTTAAAATGTAATTATCAAATGAAATGTCCCAACATGGAGGCTCCAGCAGAGGGAGCCATCAGGTCTGGGACTTATGTTCCAGGTCAAGTCCTTTAATCATATGCAACAATTACTCAATTTAAAAAAAACTTCTCCTCATTCCAACAATGCTCATTAAATATGTATAAAGGAAAGGCAATTAAAAACACAAAAATAAGATTCAAACACAAAAAATTGCATAACATTGAAGTTAAAATATAGGGATAAATTAACATTACATAACAATAAAATAATCAGAATTTGCCTAAATGTGTCGTACACAAGGATTTTAAATGAATGAACTGAAAGTAAACAGTATATATATATATATATATATATATATATATATACATATACATATATATACTGTACAGAGGTGTTTAGTTGAAAAACATGTTGTGTGATTTCTTTTAGAAGTACAATGAAGGTTTGGTTTTAGAAATGAATAATATTGTAATACTTTGAAAAATGACTTTTTCAATGAGAAAGTAAATCTCATTGCATAATTTGTTGCAGTTTAAGACGTTTTGTCTTTGGCCATTTTTACCTTGAATACCTTGGGCTGGTTATATTTTTCCAACAATCTCAAAGCTATTAATAAAATCCCTTCTTATGCAACGCGGCGAGCAGAAGCCTGTGTGAGTTTACTGTGTGTTATATTCTCAGAGAATTATTTCAAAATGGGGAAGCTAATCTCTCTGCTGTGCTGAGTCAGCTTGAGGTGTTAAATTGCAGCGTGCAGTGAAATCTCTCTCCAGATGTCAACGATAACACATACGAACAGCAGCTGTTGTTTCTGCGTGTGAATGTGCAGCGGAGACGTTTTCATGGAACTCAGGTACCTGAAATGGGTCCTGGTCTTGCAGCAGAAACTTTAGCCACAGGCAGGGAGGCAGCCAGGGCAGAATGCTCCGGGAACATGGTGACAGTGGCGTCTGTGCTGTGGCTGGAGACTGTCGGACCGCTGGTTTCCTCCTCATCCGGATGCCATGTGCATAATTTAAATGGGGGCTCGTCTGTGCTGGTCTCCCCCTCCCCCCCCTCCGAGCCACGTTCTGTTAAAACAGTTTATTACATGTTCACAGCTTATTTTGAAATGCAGCAGCACAACTTCAGGTGCTTTTTAGACAAACGTACGTGAATATATAGTGACGATTTTAGGTCTGTCTTTATAAATGTTTAACCAAAAAAGATGTGAATATTGAATCTGCTGCTCCATGATTGTAATTCAGTTACAGAAGCCCTGAGTGGCAAAAAATAAATAAATTGATAATGAAAAAAATATATATTTATTTTCAATTATATTTTATCTCAATTTTATTTTATTATATTATATTTTTTCTCAATTGCCTTTCAGGGCTTCCATACTTCGTATCAGGATTGCAAATAAGATTTTCTTTCATTATCAGTTAATTGCCAATTATTTAATTGATTAATTGTTTAATGTATCAAACATCAGAAAATAATCTTTTTTTTTTTAATAGTCCAATGTGAACTCCTCAAATATCTTGTTTTGTCCAACCAACAATCTAAAAACGCAAAATATCCAGTAAACTAAAATGTGATCAAAGACAAAACAGCACATTCTTACATTTCAGAAGCTAGAACCAATAAATGTTTGACATTATTGCTTGAAAAATGACGGTAATCAATTATCAAAATACTTGCAGATTAATACTCTGTCATTTCACCAATTCAAATAATTGTTGCTATAGTTTTGATTGAGACGTGGAAATGCTGCAGTGTTTTCAGAAGTTTTTCTGACATTTTGAATAAGGTCTTCAACAAAAGAGCAAACTGCAAACTTCTCAGAGACACCTTTCAAGTGTTTGATGCCTGAAATAGTTTTTTTGGGGGACTATTCCTGTAGACTCACCATGGATGCTGCTGTCGGGGATCTCAGCCACGACCTCCTGCTGCTGCGGGACTTCTTCAGATTCCTCCGCGACAGGAGGCTCGGCGCTGTATTCCAGATCAGAGCGAGACTCCTGCGGTGTGGAGGAAGAAGGCTCTGGTTCCCAGCCGGGGGTGAGAGTCAGACGAGGGATCAGTGTGATTTTTACATCTGATGGAGGAGGAGCATCAGTGGCATCCTCAGACGTGTGGTCCGAAGAGAGAGTCGGATTTGTCGACAGGACTCCTGGTGTCACCTCCAGGCTTTCTCCTGAAGACTCCCCGGATCCCTCTCCACCATCTTGTTCCCTCCCCTCCGGATCCCTGTCCGTGATATTTTGGGTGAGGAATACTTCTCCTAATCCCTCCCCGTCAAGCTTGTGCCGGACGTCCTCCAGAGGTTCGGCCCCGGATGAAGTATTGCTTTCAGGTATGAAGGTTATAACCTCTGTTGAGCTGGCTGCGACCTCCACTGAAGAGGTGACAGATGCAGAGGATGTCAACAAGGTGACCGGATCACTGTACAGGACCGGAGCCTCCACTCTGGAGGCATCTGTGGCTGTGATGGCCTCTGCTGTGGAGGTTTCATCTGTTGCTGCCTCCTCTGAAGTGCTGCTGGAGTCCTCACCACCATGATCGCCTGGGATGGACGCCTCCACAGTTGCACCCGGGTGCCCCGGGGTGTGATCGTAGCCTGCAGAGAAAAGGGATCATCTGAAATGATATGTTAAAGACATCTATCTTTTTCTAAAGCAATTACAGCGGGAAATAAAGACGAAGATAAGAACAATTTAGACTGAGTGACAGTGACAAAGGTTTTAAGGAGAACGAAATACATCATGTATTTATTTATGTATGTATTCATGTACATCAAATACAAGTTGTGCGATGGAGGATTTGTATGCAGACATGTAGCATGTTTTATATATTAAACATTAGCATGTTAACATTCGTACCGAGAGAGAGACAGACACAGAGAGAGAGAGAGAGAGAGAGAGAGAGAGAGAGAGAGAGAGAGAGAGGGAGAGAGAGGGAGGACCTCAATAAAAAGGAGAAGCGTCTAAACACCCCAGACTCATTTTGTAATCACGTCCTGACTTTAATCTTCACAGTTCACTTACTTGACTCAGACGTAGGGACCAGTTCAGAGGTTTGAGTCCCGGAGTTTTGTGTTTCGTCCTCCAGAAGAGGATTCACACTCTCCTCTCCAGACTCCTCTTCAGCTGGATGGTTCTCAGGCGTGCTGTTATCAAAAGATGGCAGCAGCGTGGAGGAGAGAACGTCTGTTTCCTCGGCGCGGGGGGAAGCAGTCACCGCTGATATCTCCTCGAAAGCACCAGCGCTGGCCTCTTCTGGCTGCCCCGAAACACCGGGAGAGGTGCTGGGGTGGACGAGCTCAGCTTCAGAGGCGGGCGTGTGGCCCTCGTGTGAAACAGGAAGGTCGCCCTCCTGAGGAACCTCCAGAGAGCTGTCGAGGAGCTCATTGGCATCGGCTCCAGATGTTGCATTAACAGCTGGAGTCATTACAGTCACAGAAGTCTGATGCTCCGAGGACTCGCCGCTCTCTGCAGTTGCCGCATCAGTTGTGGGTAAAGTGGAGACGTCACCAACGGTTACTCCGCCGTCAGCCTCTGGAGAAGGCGTTGGAAGTGCGTGAGACTCTTCATGGTCCGTGTCTGGGTTTTCCTCTGGCGCAGGGTGGTAGGACTCAGGGTAGCTGGCCTTCTCCACGACCTCCCAGGTGTTCTGCTCTGTGGACACGTGCTCCTGACGCTCAGACGGCGGAGAGACCGACTGATGAAGCTCCACCGTCAGCAGTGCTTCCTTGTCATAACCCGACGTTACGGGCCGAGCCTCCACAGGCTCCTGCTTGACAGGATTGGCCGTATGGGCGTGCTGGACCTCTTCGCCCCCCTTTGCCGTCGCCTCGCTCAGGCTGAACTCCTCCTCTGCAGGATTAGTTAAGAAAACAACGTCCTGGCCAATGTCCTCCGGCTCAGTGGCAAGAAAATCCTGAGGAGATTCTGTGTAGTGGCCGTTATCGCCTGGAATAAAGAGCAGAATTACAAAATGTCATTTAAAATATCCAGGATCACGTGTTTACCACAGACCAGGGTTATATACTGCAGATGTTAATGCTTCTTATTAATGTTATGAAACCTGTTTATTTTTATAAGAAGATGGATAGTTATTGACTACCTTAGTTAGGAACGTTATTGTTTTTGATGTATCCTTCCTGTATGTATATGTATAGGTAGATATGTGTGTGTTCTACCACTTATTAAAGGAACACTTCACCCACAAAATGCCTTGAATTCTTGAAGAAAACGTACTTTTTCTCTGCCTCCACGGTGAACGAAGAATAAAAAAAAACGGAGAAAAGTCTTGATGAATTGAAGGAAATGGAGCCGCGTTTAACAACAAAACTATCTGAGAACATCAGTTTACAAACTCTCACAAAACCGTGCAGAGTAATCCAAGTCTCATTCATCCAGTCGAGTGCTCCACACTTCACAAACACATGCATTTCCACTAAAACCTTATTTATAACACGTCTCACGCTGTACACTACTCGTCTGTGTGAGTCCAAAGTGTTTTAAATAAGTACGATTTTATTGTTTGTGAAGTTGTGACGTACTTATTCTGCACGAGTTGTGTGAGAGTTTGTAAACGGATGTTTCGATATAGCTTTGCTGTTGTTAAACGCGGCTCCCATTTACTTCAATTCATCAAGACTTTTCTCCTAAAATTGTTAAAAATGAAAAGTTTTCCTCAAGAATTGAAGGTAACACAGGGAGACTAACTGATATACAAGTGTTCCTTTAAACACAAGTTGGCTCTCTTACTTCTGAAGCAGTAGACGTCGTGTCGAGTGTGATCCTCGGGGAAGCCCGTCTGGTTGCTGTAGCGATAGACAGTCCTGACCCCGGGTTCTCCGCCTCCACAGCGCTCTCTGGGGGTGACGATGGGGTAGCGCACACTTCCGTCTGCCAGCCAGCCCGGGCTGCAGAGGTTCAGTCCGTCATTCCAGGCCGCGTACAGCTGAGCGGTGTTGACCAGCTCGGCCCCGTGACTCAGGCAGTAGGCCTTGGCCTCCCAGAAGGTGAAACGCTGGGGGGCGGAGCCGTGGAACACCTCGCCTGCACACAAAGACACAGGCGACAGCTTCTGGTGATCTTCTGCCTTTTACTTGACTGTGGGTTATATTTTACTCATTAGCTTTATAATTTAAGCTCATCAGCAGTGCTGGGTAACTAGTAACTAGTTAGTACAAGTAGCGGCGTTACATTATTAATTATTAATTACATTACATGATACAAAAACAAACATTCGACATAAAGTTTGAAAGCTCACTTTTTTCTAAAGCATGTTGTAGCGTTTTGAGTTCATAGAAACTAAGCGGCCAAAACCAGGTAAAAAAAAAGACCCAAAACAGAAGTAGACAAAACAGGAGTGAGCTCACACATCTGAGCTCACACTTCTGACTACACACTTCTGACTACACACTTCTGACTACACACTTCTGACTACACACTTCTGAGCTCACAC
>CALSCE010009506.1:13272256-13308941 GCA_943593645.1 Bovichtus variegatus | reverse complement strand
GGGGGGATGCATCCCAGGCAACATCAGAGGAGCAAAAACAGGCATCACAAGTGGCTGAATAGTCAATGACTTCACCTTGAGGGAAAAGGCGGCGAGGCCAAGAGAGAGGACCTTTCATTAGACAACCATTAAAAAGTTTTTTTGCCTTTTTAAATAAAGTAAGCCGATTCAAACTTTAGTTTATTCCCGAATGTGAAAGCCAAAGATGAACGTTTCAGTAGGAGATTCAAAGGCATTCATTGATAAGTGGATTCAATACGAATCAATAAACGGAGGAACCTAGTGCCCTCTGCTTCCAAGCCCCTCAGAGTCTTTCACACACCTCACAAAGCCGAACACAGCCTCCCATGAATGGGGTGGAAACCACTCGCTGAGCCATCGCTGCACCGACCTGACGCCACCACTTCCCCCTGCGCTTTCTCACAGCAAGCACCACCGCCGCTGCCCTTTAGCACCTCTGCAGCGCCTCCATCGCGCCGGCCCACCAGCCCCACAGCGCGCCACCTCGAATGACTCGGCAGGCCCATCTCCAGGGGCAACCCGAACCCCCCCTGACAGACACGATCTGACAGGAAGCAAGGAGCGCAGCCGGGGGAGGGGGGGGGGGGCGGAAGCAACGGAGAAAACACAGGCAGAGAAGAAGAAAGAGACTGAGTGCTGAGAGAGACGCTCAGAGGAACCAGTCGGCCCCGAGCTGCAGACAAAAAACTTTTAAAGAAGGGACAACAGCCATAAGCTACAAGACTCATGTGTGTGTGTGTGTGTGTGTGTGTGTGTGTGTGCGTGTGTGTGTGTTGTAGTCTGCGTGCCACAAGCTGATTAAGCAGAGTTGCTGTAAGCTTTAAGGGCTTATGCCTCAGACAGGGTGACAAAAAGAAAACAACAGCAAACACAGTCTGCTCTCAGTATTTAGTTTGAGTCACATTTTAGAGGAAGCTGCACGCACGCGTGTGATAGGAACATGGTGTAAAGTTCATTCCCACAAGAAAGATATCACTGGATTTGGTGACAATGAGGAAAGTTGGATTCTGATCTTCAGCAGCCACATCAAGAAAAAACAACTGGAGGTCGAGACATGCAAAGAAAAACCTTCGTGTTCATCTCCAGCAGTATTTCGGAGTATGAACACAGGCCTGCTGCTCCGCGTGAAACCAAAAGTCAACGTTGAGTTACTTTAAGTTTCGTAGCGCACTCAACAAACGTGCTTATTTTAACCCAAATTACAATATTTTCCTAAACTTAACCAAGTGGTTTTGTTGTCTGCACCTGACTAAAAATATTTCCTGTGAACACGGAAGTCTTATTTTGGAAATTGATACTCGCCAAACTGAGACTAGAGGGGTACGTCGAGCGTACCCCTCTAGTCTAGTCAAGCATAGAGGCACTGGCCAAGCTGCAGCATTTGACGAGTTAGGAGTGAGAACGTTTTTATTCTATTTTAATCAATTTTTTAAATCAAATTTAATTCTATTTTAATTCATTTTATTTATTTATTTATTTTTTGCCACCACACTGACATGTCATTATATTTTCACGTGCAGCGGTTACAGAGCAACATGATGATTCATCGGGAGTCTTTGTGTTTTTGTCCACCAGATGAGTCCAATATTGTCTCTTTTTTAGCTCTGTTTTTGGTGCAGGTGCTGCACAAAGTTGCCATGCATCGCCTTCGTTTCTGTCTGTGTCCACAGTGAGCTGCCTTGTTTGTTCTCCTATAACAAGCAGTTCAGACTGAATCACAACTCTAATCAGCCTTTAATATTTAATGTTGTGTGCTGTGCTTTGGCTTAAATAAACTAAATGCAAAGATGTAAGAAAGCAAACAGTCCCACTTTGATTTAAAAGCTGGGATCACCCCTTTATATTTACTAAGTATACTTCATATACTTCATATACATATATTACAAAGTGGCAATCAGAGCTGAACGTTTATTGTCTGAATTTTCATTTTAGGAATCATCAATTTATTATATTTATTGATGCACACATATATATACATATACATATTTATTCAGTTCAAAATGTTTGTTTATGTCATTTTTCTTCCATTCTTCAAAAACTAAATGCCCCTCTTAGGATCCTCCACAGGTGTATTTAATATTACATTCATATAAATAATATTCTTCTTAGGACACTAGTGGTAAGTCTATGGTAAAACATGTCTTTCTGCCTTTTTCTATTATTACAGTTAAATAAACTTGTAAATATTAAATACATATGTTGTATTCCTTTCATTAAAGAAGTCCAACACAGAATATATTCAACATATTTCACGATGACCCAATGAGGCCTATAACTTTACTGAAATCTTCCTAGAGACACTTTCAGTTTAAATTTGGAACTCAACATTTTTAATTTCCATTATGATAATCCCAGAATACTTTTTATGTATAGTTTTGGTTTAAAAACTGGATATTCCCAGAGTACATTTACTCAAACAGTGTACTTAACAACAATGTTGAAGTACTGAAGTTATTTATCATTCTTCTCCACACACGTCAGAGGGAAATATTGTATGTTTATCTCTTCACTGCATTTATTGTATCTTTAGATACTTACTGTGCACATTAAGACGTTAAATACAAAACTATGAACAACTTAATGAAAATAACTCCACCTCAACCAGCCACAACATCAACATGCTCGCAAATTCACGAATGAATAATAATAATAATAATAATAATAATAATAACAAAGCATTATGCATACAATATTATAACACTCTGAAAGAAGACATACTTTATTCATAATTTGACACTTTTGATACTTCAAGAACATTTTGCAGATGATACTTCTGTACTTTTACTTTGAACTTTAGATGTTTTACTTTAATGTAACTCTGGTATCGCTACTTATACTTAGATGAAGGAGCGTCTGCAGGAACATCCAGTGATGCTGCAGCAGGTGATGCTGACTGCATTACTTTTTATGTGAACGTGCATCTTTCTCACGCACATATCACGCATTTAAAAAAAATAATAATAATTTAAGGGACAATTAAGAAGTTAAACGATCCAGGGCGAGTAAAGGGTTGATCGTAAATGCCACCAGTTTGTAAATCAATGCATTAATAAAAAAGATAAAGGTAAACTGGATGTGAGAAAGACAAGAAATCGAATAACTGAAAAGTATAAGTCATGCTAACAGTCGACTTACTTCATTTTCTTCAGGTTCAACTCTCGCTGCAGATCTGCAGGAGTGTCCGTGTCCTCGCGGAGCGTGCGGGCAGGTGCACGTGCAGGTTGGATGTCTGTCCGAATGTCTTTCGGCAGCCTCTCAGTGCAGGCGCGAGCAGCGACACAGAGACGTGAAGAGAGGAGAAACTGTGGTGAGGGCAGTGTTAAAGGACCAACACCCCCCCTTCCTCCTCCACCTCCTCCTCCTCCTCCTCCTCCACCTCCTGCCTGGAAAACCATAATCCTGCTGAGGTAGAAGAACAGACTGAGGGGGAACAAAAGAAGGTGCTTAACAGTTATTCTACATGTCCTGTTAGTAAAAGAGGAGCCAGCCTCTAAAGGAATGCACAAGTCCCCAAACTAGCAGAATTTGATATAATAAGGCGTGTTGTGCAGTGACCTTAAACTATTCTATTTTAGGTTCAAGAATAAGAAATTAAAGCTGCTCTTACTCACTTTCTTGCAGCCACTAGGGGGCAGAGGAGCCCCACAACAAAGGGCGTTATAAAGTCGCTGTGGCTAACGTGTTAGCCAACGTACATGCCTTCTGTCCGGCAGACAGCAGCAACGATGTTGGTGTGGTTATGTGATTTTCTGCATTTCAGTGCCGTGTTACTGACAACAACGAGGTAAACAACAGTAACTGAAAAAAAAACGTTCAGAATTTGAAAAAGATTAGCGTCTTATACAACGATACAAACCTACCGAAGTCACCCATTCATTTGGAATAAATGAATCTATGAGCCCTGAAAGAACAGCATCAACAGTGGAAAATGTATTTGTCGTTTGGTTTCTTAATGCCCACTGGACATGGCAAAAACATTTGAAAACATGTTTTAAAACAAGACTTTTATTTCCTCCTCTGCAGCTTTCGTACATGTATAAGAGCTTTATGTTTCCAACCCACACTGTGCCGTATGTGTAAGGTTAACGGCCAATGTGCAAAATGGACAAATTCCTGACGGCTTGGCAGTGGGTAATAAAAGTCGAATTATGCACTTGTGGCCGATGCTGGGCCATGACTAATATGTGTGTATGGAAAGGGTAATCTGCAAAGTCAAGCTCCCAATAACTTGACTCGGGGGGTAATAAAATCCTCGAAATTCATATTGTATTGCAGATTAAAGAGCCACGGCACTCTTTCATGTATTTCAAGGATTTATTAATGCAGCAGGTGAACGCTTAATCTTTTATTTTAAAGGTCAAGAATAGTATTTAAATCAATAATGTGGAAGTGCATTTAACAAAGGTCTAATTTATAAAAAAGGATTAGCGAGCCAAAAGATGTTTCTCATTCTTATTTGTTATTCAGCCTCAAATACGAAGCAGAAAATCCTATTTTTAACATATTAAACACACATGCAGAGAAGAAAATCCAAAGCCTCTTTTGGTTTTAAAGCTCTGGCTTTTTCTTATGGAGCTAATAACAAGCGCATAAAATCTAATTACTCACATTATTGCCTATGCACAAGGAGATTTAGGAGGGATAAGCAGTATGGGATAATCTAGACTTAAATCACATGTTGCTTTGCATTATTCTTTTTGCTCAATCTTGTCTCAAAGGCTGAAGAGGTCCAAGGTTACTTCCTGAGAGATGATGACTAAAGGCCTCCGTATGCTTCATTAAAGTGTGTCTGATCTTCCAACAGCAGCAGAAACCCCCTTTCTGATGGCTGAATTGGAGGATCTCACAAAAAAAGTTTACTTTATGCAGCAATTACCCATTCGTGCAGAGGTGTTTGCTCCTGGGTGTATTCTAAGTACGGGATAATAGAATAAAAGATGGCACCCGTGCAGTTCAATTAAAATTGCTCAAAAAAGGCCCAAAAACAGATTTCTCGCTTCAGGGTATTCTTCTGCAGCACATGCTCAGCCCATAGACTTAAATAAGTTTTACACTTATAAAACATTCACGGTTTAATACAGAACAAGGCAAAAATCATCAAAAAAATGATATTAATCCCGCTCAAGCAACATTTATGACCCACTAGAAGTGTGTGCATGTCAACCTCCACAAAAAACGTAGCGACCAGGAGGAAGCTACAGAAATGTAGGACAAAGTGCGGGGAGAAAAAAAGAAGCAAATATAGCGAGGTCAAATGGCAAGCGGACAAAGCTCGTTCCAAATTGTTCTGTCAGCGGACTTCTGGTGTCGTTGAAGGAGGAGCTGAATTTGAATGCAACCAACAGATCCTGCTCATTGTGTATTTAATAACTGACCATGGCTCTATGGGGGAAACGCTTTTTGGGGATGTTTCTTTAAGTGAGAAAATGTTCTTTAGTAATTTGGGTGAACTGATCCTTTAGTACTACAGCACTAAGCAGAGAGAAGAAGCAGCAAAGCCTTCATTAACGCGCTCTCTCTATGGTAACAAAGGCTTTTCGGCTGTGGTTCCAGATTTCTGCTGTCTGGTTTATTCCTGTCCTCTATTGACTACATAAAACACTGTGGAGTTCACAGCTAAAGTATTTCTAGCACAGGAGATTCCAATGTCTACTTTGCCAGCTACTTAGACTGTGACCATCAGATGCTTTGGCATCCTCTGTGGTGATACTGGGGGGTTTTCAGCTGCCGCTTTGGACAGCAGACAAAGAACAGCAGAGGACTTGTCTTCACCTCAGGACACCTCTCACGTGCTCCATTCTACCAGAAACTCTGGCAGGATTTTGTTGAATTCATATCTTTCCGAAGACGTGCACAGATGCTTGCACAAACTAACACTTTCTCTAAAGTCTTTGATACCTCCAGTCGTACCTGAATAAAAATGACAAAGTGCTGGTGCATCCTTGCTGGTGTTGTAAGCAGTGTTGCCTGTGAGGTTTTTGGGTGCGTTTCTTCCATTTTAATGAGCTTCTCTGTGCCAGCAGTTGTGTCTGTCTGGTGGGGGAGGTTTTTTTTCTTTCCCCAGGAAGGATGGGATGCTGTATAATTAATGAGCAGGTGTTGAATTCACAGCAGGGAAATACTGCTGATCGCTTACCTTTTAAGGACAAACGCTTTGTACAGAAAGGATCCAGAAAGACGCCACTGCTGTCACGTCTGAGGAAGCTCCACGATGAAGCTCCAAGATGAGCCCTGAGGACAGAGAGGTTGGTCCTGGACAGAATATCAAACGTTACATACTTGATAGTCTTTGCTGGAGATTGAGACGTGTCGGGGCAGGTGAAAAAAGTACTTTTAGTATACTTGATCAAAGGCACCTTGGCAGCGCCCAGGAGGCGAACTGGCACCTCTCAAAGTATTAGTCCACACTCTGTATTTGGTCCGGTCGGGGACTTGAACTGGTGACCTTCCAGTTCACAAGCAAAGTCCCTGCGGACTGATTATTAGTTTTTCTCCAATGTATACACACAATTCTGAAAACCTGAAGCTCGTGTATCAACATTCCTGCCAAACTCTAAACACAAAGTCCGGATTTTGTTATTGTCTTGATTGACACACCCATAGCGGCAGAAATGACACTTTGCGTTTAACACCAGATTGCTTGACTTGCAGTGCGCAGACGAGGCTACCAACTGAAAGTTACCTCAAGGATGTGGGCTTCATTACAGTACATATTCTAACACCTCCAGATGATTGTGGTAATGATTTATTGAAGTTAAGCACCAAGCTGCATCTACAGCATACAACCAAACTCGTCTGAAGTTGCATAGGATACTTCAGGAACTCTGAAAGTAAGACTTCCGTATTCCATCAACATCGACTGACTGGAGGGAGGACAGATAAACAACTGGACTCTGGTCGTGTCGGCCGCTGTGACAGGTCTTATAAAGAAAGTCATGAGGAACATCAGGGGCATAGCTACCAGTGAGGTGGGGGGTGTAGGGCAATCTGTCACCATGTGCAACTTTGAATTATTGTAGAAATCTGATACTGAAAGATTTGGCTAGGATAATTATCGACATTAATATTTATTTTTTAAATGTAGGCCTGTGGGCTTTATGAGCTTATGCAATCTTTTTTTTTTTTTTTTTTGGCTATATACGTCACCAACTTCTTTGTTTAACAGTGCCTTCTTTCTAGAGGTCCATGCTTGCAGTTTTTCTAAAAAAAACACAAAAAATTTACATTGAAAAACATTTAGTCACATTTTAAAAAGTGTCTGAAAATGCTAAAAGCAGTAAAAAGCCACAAGCAGGACCAATGACCTGCATACTTCTAAGATCCTCGCTACCTCCCTGAAGCACATCATTGATTGCATTAAAACTGAACAATATGAGCGTATTTTTTTCTCACCTTTTCACTTGAGGAGAATCAAAATGATACAAAAATAAAAACTGACATGTGAGCTTTTTAGTGGCAATTTTGTAAGACTTTAAAATTGTCTTTATCACCCACGCTCAAGAAGATTAAGACAAGATTAGCATACACCACAGTGGATGTTGTCCTGGAACAGCTGAACTGCAGATTTTTCATTAAAAACACTTACCCCTGTGGAAACTTAAAACCAGTTATTGATCCTGTTTCAAGGCTGCACTGTTGCTGCTTGAAATGAATACATGGCTGCCCCCTAGTGGCAGAAGCACCTTTAAAGACAATGCAAACCCTGAGAAAGAACTGCTGCAACTGAAGGTCAAAGCAAAGTGTTTGACCTGACAAGTTATTATATTTTTCAGTTTTTGAATCCAGCCGGTAGACGCTCACCCAGTACCCTGAATGAGCAGGTACAGTTTTCCTGCTTCCTTCGTCCACATCAACAGGACAGAAGCAGTTGATCGTGAAACAAAGCAGCGAGCCAGTCGATCCGAAGCACACACCTGCCACACCGAGATGTCCATTTAAACCCAGTTTCTCTTCAAACTTGGCACTAGCTGGCCTGTGATTTGGAGGCCAGATTCCACTCCCACTCCTCCTGCACCACTTTGTAAAGCTCCATGGTGGCTCTGGCGTCCTCCACCGAAGAGTGACCCTTCCTCCCAGTCTGAGGTCACAAGAGAGTTTCACGTCAGTTTGGGGACATTTTTTAAACACTTTGGCTTAAACTTGCTCACAACTCTACAAGGTTATTTTAAGGTCGTTTAAATCATTGACTATTTTCTCCTTTATGACTAAAGTGGATTTCAGACACTTTTTTGTATTTTTTAGGAAAGAACATAAAATCTTAAAAGCATTTGATGTGGTTAATGTCTGTGCTGACTAGTAGAGTAATGTCTCAGTCATTCAGACAGGTGCATAATATGTAAATGTTCCTTATGGCTTTATTCATGACAAGAACATTAAAGGTCACATGATGTGCTCATACTTGTATTTTAGGTTTTCTACTTGAACATGTTTACATGCTTTAATGTTTAAAAAAAAACAAAAAAAAAACGAGGAGATCCTGACAGCTTGTTTAAAGGCACAGTTTATGAATTTGGGCTGTGTGCATTTCTCCATGGATTGATCGATACTATCCCCGTCTTTATATAGCACTTATACTGTATATATATACATAGCAGACCTGCTTTAGAACAAAAATGACGTGAAAATCTCACGTTTTACAAAATGGCACCATTAAGGAAAGAGTTGCAATGAGCTGTGAGGGTTTGTGGTGTATTAGATTACTTTCATTTTAACTAATAAATATATCATTGTGATCTTATGGCTAACAAATATTGTACATACATATCTGTGGCCGTTATATTTTTGATATTGTGTATATTTGTTTTTTGCACCTTATTGACAACATTTATTTCTTATATTTTGTTTTCATTTGCACTCATTCCTACTTTGTACGGCAACTGCTGTACAACAAATTTTCGTTGGGATAATTAAAGTTCGAACTTATTTCATCTTCTACCTGGATGTCCCGGTTGAAGATGGCCTTGGTGAGTCTCTTCAGTGAGGCACACTCGTTCGCGGCAAAGCCGGCCTTCTGGTTGAGCAGAGGGATGCGAGACGTGTCTCTGGTCAGGACCCCGGGGTGGGAGTAACCGAGGACCTTGAAGTCGTTGTGGACGGCGTGGCCGATCACCACCTTCCCCATGAGCAGCCTCAGTATCTGCCAACAGAGAAGACATTCACTCACGGAGCGCTTTACATTTGTATGAACTTCTAACTAGTGTTGAGTGTAGAGTTCAACTAATGCTGTTTTTAAAGACTTACAACTACTGATGGACTGTGACAGATGGACATATTTCCCGAACATTTAAAGGACAGTTTTAATAATAGCAATTAGTAGTACAGTTTGAATTAGTATAGCAAACAGATTGTTAAAGCATGGGAGCCCATCTCATCTATTCAGTGTCGGAGAAACTCAGCCTGTAAATGGAGAATTCAAACAAAAAAAAAAACACACATGAACAATAACTTCACATAAATAAAAAACAAAAAAATCATTGCAGGTTTTCTAGGCTGTTTTAATGCAGCTGCATTCAACGAGGAGCCAAATATTTTGGCGGTGGACAACACTGGAAGGTGAATATGAATTTAACATTTTAGCATGCAAGCCTGTGCAACACAATTCTGAATAAAACATGATGACGTTTGTCCCACAAGACAACAATGGAGATGCAAGGTTAAAGGGACGGTTCAACCCAAAATAAAAATAAAGCATGTTTTCCATTTTTCCTGTAGAGCTATTTATCCATCTAGATAGTTTTGGTGTGAGTGTTGGAGATGTCTGCCTCCTCAGTAATGTAATGGCATTTCGCTTGGTGCTCAAAGCGGCAATAAAATGTATTTGTAAAACAATGTCTCTTTCCAGAAAGCATGATCTGGAAGCACACATCTACTCATGGAGGAGACATTAATAAACATTAATAGCGTCTTCCTCGGCTGAGCTGTAACGTTAGCTAGCTTAGCCGATGCACGCTTCCTCCTGCGCGCTGATACGGTTAGCAGGTGTAGTTCAGATTGAGTAGTAAAATGGTAATAACTGCTGTAGTGATCCTGGTTTTTATGTGACAACACGTGTCAACGGACATAAAATTAAATGTTAATCATTTAATTAGTTTGTAAAGCAACAATGCTAAATATTTGCTAGTTCCAGTTTCTCAGTTTTGAATATTTGCTGCTTTTTTTCTGTCTTACATTATAATAAATTGCATATCTTGGTGTTAGACAAAACAAGCAACTTGATGAGATCAACTTGGGCTTATGGGAAGTTGTGATAGGCTTTTTTCACTATTTTGTTGCGTTTTACAGAGCAAATTATAAATAAATGAATGGAAAAAATAATAGGAGTGGAAGTGGAGAACAGTGGAAACAAAAGCCGACAACGGCTACATGTTACGTTACATTTCAAAATGTTTCTGCAGCGGAAAAGTGACAAACGTAACAGAGAAAACACACTGGTGTAATAAAACAACGACATCTGTTGCAAATGATTTCCTCACCTCCTTCCTGGCCTCAGAGTACGGCATGGCATTGACGAGGTCACTGTGCCGGATGCCGCTCCATCGGGAGCGGTAGTCAGTGACGGGCACGGGGGGGTTGATGAATTTATCGTAAACCACGTCTCCGTCATAGGACACTAGACTGCAGCGTGCGAGCTGGCTGATGCTCCCCTTTGGTCCCGTTCCCACCATCTCACAGTCAATAGCGAGGTACTTGGTGGGGATTCCTGATGATGGCGACTGCGTGGCAGTGGGTCTATGGCTGCTTGATGCTGAGGGGCGGTGGGCAGTGGTTGTTGGTTTTATGTTCCCAGGCCCCTTTGGCTTTTCATGGAGGCCTTTGTCATTCACAGAGACAGTCAAGGAAGGCAGGCTGTGTGCGGATGTCGAAGGCGTGGAGCTACAGTGTGAAGCACAGGCTGTGCTGCTCGGACGAGGTAAACTTCTTCCGTGTGTGGAAGTGGGAAGCGATGAATGCTTTGCAGATGCTCCATTTTGGCGTGGAGGTGGGTTGTGTCCGTACTGTCCCATTCTGTGGTTGTATTTGTTTTTACCTTCCAAGATGCCCCTCTGCTCTAAATCCCGCTTCTTTTTACGAAACCGCTTGTTTTTATTTTTTCCCGTTGGAGGTCTCCTATGTGCAGGGTCATCAGAAAGGCTCACATTGATAAAAATATCCGACATTTTTTATGGTCGCAGTCCAGCAGAGGTCAAAACAATTGTTTTCTCAAAGCAAGCGTGCAGAACTGCTTATTTTTGACCTTCTCCTCAACAGGTCTTCACCCTTTGTAGTTCAGTTTCTATCAGCTGACACCCGTTTGCATGTATCGTCCTGTAAGACAAACACAATGTTGTCAAACCGTCTTGATTTGCAGGACTTGAGTGCATAACTTCTATATAACCCGTGTGCACCCACTTGAGAGCTAAAGCAAGAGGCACTTGAATGCATAAGCACATTTATATAGAAATAATTCAAGAAACATTATCTTTTTACATACTGTTGTTAAGTGTGATGTGGTCAATGAGGGCAAAATGCAATTTTTCTACGAAAGGTGGATTTTCGTTACCAAAGTTTGTGGTTATGACCAGTGATGGAAGAAGTATTCAGATCCTTTACTTACATAACAGTAATAATACCATACTGTGAAAATACTCCACTGAATCAAGAACTTACTTGAGTAAAAGTAAGTTACTATTACCAGCAAATGTAAGTAGTAAAAGTAAAAACTGTGCCGTAAAATGTCAATGTTTCACTATTATATCAGATGTTCCTGCTGCAGATGTTTTTACCTCTTTTATATCCTGTTGGTAGTTTAATCTACACAATGCATCATATTCTATAAGATGTTCATATATGTTTATCCCTGTCCTGTGAGGACCACGTAACTCTAAAAAGTTTACTTTTTATTTGTTTATTTAGATAGATAGAACAGCCTGTTTTTAGCTTTGTGAGATGCATTTTCCAGCTGATCCAAGAGGCTTTTTAAAGACTTTATTTAGCGGAAGGGACACATAAAGGAACATTTTACCCTTCAGTTTATCACAAACACTCAAAATCACCACATCTGGAGATTCAGGGTTTTCTCTGGAAAGGCAGGGGATGAAAAACTGTAATCTGAACAGTAACTAAACCTGTCAGATAAATGTAGTGGGGTAAAAACGTACAATATCTCCCTCTGAGATGTAGTGGAGCAGAAGTATAAGTGGCATAAAGACGTAAAGTACAAGTAACGTCACCTCGAATGTGTAGCCTAATTAATTAGCTTTATGTGACATGAAACAACCTACATTTGCTTCATCTTCCCCACTATTGTACACGTGGTTTACAAGCTACTGACAAAAGACTATGTACAAACAACTTAAAGTCCTAATTAGCTCGTGGGAAATAAATATAAAATGCTAACTAGATCCAAGTTTCGTTTTAGACATTTAGACACGGATGTTGACGTTAGCCGCTAGCTAACGTTAGCTCACGAGCGCTAACATTACTATGCTAACTCCGTGGTTGGAGGCTGCTTTAAATGCTTGTCTCTCAACGGAAGATTCGACTAAGCGTGTGTGTGAACATAACTAGGTCGATACCAATAGATTACCTATTAGGTCAAATCTCTGAAAATAACTTTCTAAAATATTTAACCAGACCTGCTGCTCACTGTGGACCTCAAGCTTCTTTCTGCTCACAACAAACCTTCCACGTCCGGGTCATGCTGCCTTCGCGGACAGCCAGAAAATTGTGATAAATAGTTAGTTCAGCTGGCAGACGCATTAACTTATCTCACATGACATTTTTTACTATAATATAATATATAATTTAATACTTTTATAAATACTATATGTTGTGTTTATAGTGTTGAACATTATATCAAAAACAATACCAGTAAGAGTGTTGCCATGACCTGTAGAACCAAAGAGTACTAAAAATGTCCTGACTTTAAATTGTCTGATAATAGTCTATATAAAATGGCACATTTTAAACTTTTTTTAAAGTAAATAAATTCCAGAATTTTTTTTTTTAATGTGATTCTTTGACCTTTATGGAAATAGACCGTTTCATAAATTCAGAATATGTTTTATCCATCTATGTATATCAGTCTTTCTCAAAGAGTGGAAGCTTGAATGTGAGAAAATCCAGATTGTTTTCATGAAAAAAGCTTGGATGTCAAAATACTTAATTTTTTCATGAAAAAAGCTTGGATGTGAAAAAAACCTTAATTGTCATGGACAAAATGTATTTTTAAAAAAAACAGATTTTCTTGAAAAAAGCTTGGATGTGAAAAAAAACCTTAATTTTCATGGACAAAATGTATTTAAAAAAAACTTAATTTTAATGAAAAAAGGTTTGATGTGAAAAAAAAACTTAATTTTCATGAAAAAAGCTTGTGAATGTCATAAAAAACGTAATTTTCTTGAAAAAAGCTTGAATGTGAAAAAAAACCCTTAATTTTCATGAAAAAAGATTGGATGTAAAAATACTTAATTTTCATGAAAAAAGCTTTGATGTGAAAAAAAACTTAATTTTCATGAAAAAAGCTTGAATGTGAAAAAATCCTTAATTCTCCTGAATAAAGCTTGGATGTCAAAATGTTCACGGAAAAAGCTTTCAGTAAAAAAAAAAAAAAAAAACTTGGTTGTGAAAAAAACCTTAATTTTCATGAAAAAAGCTTGAACGTGAAATACTCTTAATTTTGAAAATGAAGAAGGCTTGAATGTGAAAAAAAAATTTCATGAAATATTGGTCTGAAAAGGTTGAAACCCCTGATCTATATCTATATAATCTATATAATCTATACCAGGAACTTGTACGTACAACCCTTTATTATAATAATGAAATACTTTGGTTTTAAGCACTAATACATTTGTTATTAAATGTCGTTCAACTTTACTTCTACTTTGTCGTACGAGCGCCCACTCTGCCGAACCGGAATTAACGGGAAGCACCTGAACGCATCCTACATGTGAAAGTTACTAGTATGCTAGCTAGCTAGCTAGTGGCTAACCACAACAAGCTTTATTTTGTGCAGGATTTGCGCTATAAATTCCGATTTTAAGTGCTGTGCGAGCTAGTACGTATTTTTAGACACACTTCGTCTTGACTGGGATAATAACGTCGCGTGAACAAGCTAACTTGTGTTAGCATTAGCTCGCCTTTAAGTTAGTTAAACTGGCAGCAGTAGCACAATATGTGGAGATGTTTACATCAAGCCTTTCTGCAGAACAACAAAGGAGGCTGGCGAAGAGACTCACCACGTTCCTGTCTCAGTACAGACACGTATCCGACTCCTATATCATTGTGCGTATCGATGACCGACTTGTTACAGTTTGCAGCCTTTTATCTGTGTTAGATAAGTGAATTATTGTGTTTTGAAACACATATGTTACCTACCATGGTACCTTAAGCCTGTACACTGTTATTGCATGCATTGTATACTTGATTGTGTACATTTGTAGCTGGATGTTGTTGTATGTACAGTCTATGATTGTGCCTCTGAGATGTATGCAGTGGTGGGATGTAACTAAGTGCATTTAATGTTACTAAAGTACTTTACTTGGGTACACATTTGAGGTGCTTGTACTTTACTTGAGTATTTATATTTTAAACCACTTTCTACTTCTCTACATCTCAGAGGTAAATACATTTATCTGACAGCTTTAGTTATTTTTCAGATCACAGGTCTTCGTCCCTTTCCTTTCCAGTGAGAACCACGTATCTGAAACTGTGTGGATTTTAAGTGTTTGTGATAAACTGAAGGATGAAGAGTTCCTTTACGAGAAGATTCTCCTCCTTCTTCAGATAAATACAATTTTTAAAAAGCCTCTTGGCTCAGCTGCAAAATGCATCGTCACAAAGCTGAAAACAGGCTGTTTTTCTGAGGAACTCATGAAAAGTTGACTTTTTGGAGACGTGGTTCTCACAGGACAGAGACAAAGATACAAACAAGTGATGATCTTATAGAATATGATGCATTGTGTAGATTAAACTACCAACAGGATATAAGGTAGGTCAAAACATCTACAGCAGGAACATATAACACACACATTAATACAGCAGGAACATGTAACACACACATTAATGCAGCAGAAACATCAGATATAATAAAACATTTTACTGCACAATCAGTACTTTTACTTTAAGTACATGTTACTGCACAATCAATACCTTTACTTGTCATTCTTTAAGTACGTTAGCTAATAATACTTACATACATTAAGGTTTTGAATGCAGGATTTTAGTACTTCAGTACTTTTACTTCAGTGTTGGGTATTAATACTTATTCCACTAGTGGATGTGTGAGGTTTTAATCCTCTGATTTCACTGTTCTCTCACTTTGAACTCCAGTCGATTATTTTATTCAGCTGCAGCAGTGATTCACTGAAATAACATCACGTATATATTATTAGGTTGAGACCCGCTGAATGGAAAGGATCCCCCAGCTGTGTGGTTTAACAAACTAATAGTTATTTATCAGCAATTATACAACTGGATTCATATCCCACCCTCATGTAGCTTCTCTAATAACTGTGCCTTTGTTCTTCCCCTGCAGGAGTTCTTCACTGAAGATCTCTGGCACACTTTACCCAGCAGCTGGCAGCCTGTGCTGCAGGACCTGTCGTATCCACAGGTTGCAGACCTTTTACTGGATGCTGCACATGGAGACAGGAGGTACCGCTGGATTGTTCTCAGGCTCTTTAGAAATTCTTACTTCAGAGTAAAAACAAGAATCTACAAAAGTAAGATAGGAAAAAAATCAATGTGAGACGAGGAACTGGAGGGTTACTACATTATATCAAAACTCTACAGCAGTAATACTCAACGTACGAAGCGTGCCAGGTGGCCCGCCGACCATTTTTGTACTGTTAATGTAAATAAGATGCATCTTGCAATAGTGTCCCCCCTCCAGGGAAAGCAAGTTGAGAATCCCTGCTTTACAGGAATAGAGCTTCATATTGGATTTCTGCTCCCCCTCTTCACAGGAAACTGTTGTGAAGTTTGTTTCTGAAAGTCTGGCAGCAAATAAGAAATCTGTTTTTAGTTTAGACTTGTCTCACACTGCAGATCTGTTCATATGGAGGCAAAAAATAGATTTAAAGACAGTTCTGAAATGATTAATGTAGAGAAATATGGGGTCTCCTCTAACAGCCTGATTCTGTGAATGGCAGCATGAACCACGTGGTTGACAGTGAGCCTCATGATCTGAATAATAACCGTGGAGTGTTTGTCATTGCAGATATCCTTCGGTGTGGCCTCTGTCGCTCTTGGCGTTTCGTGCCACCGCTCACTCTCTGGCGTTTCCCAGAGAGTGCAGCGGGGCAGCCGGCTCGGTGAAGCCTGAGGAGTTCCTGTACAACCAAAGTCAGAGCTCACTGCTGGGACACATATTCAGGAAACATGTCAAACCCAAGAAACAGCATGAGATCCGCAAGCTGGGCGCGGTACGGGGTTACAGTATTACATTCAAGAACATAGATTCCTTCAGTTTGCACATCCAACAGCTTTAAGGCCACTGGATAGCTCACTTTACGTTGTGAATGGACACTACCATTTAGATTACTGTAGTGCAAATGATACAAAAGCAGATATGGTGAGATGCATTATTATGAATAAATTCTACATTACTACATTTAGTCAGCAGTTTAGACCAGTGATCTCCAACCAGTTTCATGCAAGACAATTTTTCTACAAAACACACAAGAAAGTGCAAAAGATATATAATTGAATTATTACATATATAATGTAAATGTAACTATTCCATTTTATTTTATGCCCTTTATTTATATTACCATTACATTGTAATATATATAATACAGGGGTCCCCGACCACTGGTCCGCGGATCATTTGGTACCGGGCCGCACAGAAAGAATAAAATGTTTATTTTTTTTGTGTTGCTAATATTCATTGTAAAAATTTTTATGTATTATATTATATATATATTCAATCGTAATAAATAATATAAATAAAGTGCATAATATAAAATGGAATAATTACATTTAAATGTTTTCTTCCAATGATTTTTTGAACATTTTGATGCCGCTTGTTTTTCTGTTAACAGTGTTTTTAATCTGTTTTTCAATCCCAGCTGGTAAAACAACTTTGTGACCAGACGGACTGCGACAGTGTGGTGGATGTGGGCTCTGGACAGGTATTATTCTATCCCTATTAACCCTTTTTTGTTTGTTTTTTTTCTGCAATATTTGTGCGTGGCAACTACGGTATGAACACTGTAGTGAGAGATTGCAGTTATGTTAGTCACAGCACTCTTTATTAACAAACATTATCAAAAAGAATGCACATAAAAATAAAGAAATACCTTATTATACCTTCCCTTTTTACATATCATATTCTAATAGACAACCCTTTTACTACTAGGTTTAGGCTAAACGTTTCATACACAATAATGATCATTCCTCAGGCTCGTATGTGTTTACCGCCTTATTTTTAAACAGTGAAACTACACTTACACTATTTCCTTGTTACAACTGTTCCACAAGTTAACCCTTTTGACAGATATACATCTGTTCTTTATATTAGTCCTCACCCTCTGCTCTAAACAGGGTCATCTGACTCGTTTCCTGTCCTTCGGGCTCGGACTGTCTGTGACCGCCATTGAGGCCGATCACACCCTGGTCGCTATGGCGTCCAAGTTTGACGGAGAGTTACTGTCGGCCTTGGAGAAGGAAAAGCGGAAAAAGGTATTACACACTATTAGTCCATAAACAAAGGTTGGTTTCCAAAGAGCATTTAATTGAAAAATCACGTTTTTAAGCTTCATATTCCTCCACTACACATGATATAAGTGTGGTATAAGCTCCTTGAAATTTCGCTGTATTTTAAAGTGTGCTTTATAAATTAAATTCATTCTTATAATTGTTATTACTATTTTATAAATAACTGCCATTTTTTTTGGAATGTATCACACTAAAATCATATGGTAAAATAATAACAATTTATTTAAAATATAATAATAACTGAGAACAAATTGTTGTACTCAAAAACCTAAAAAAAGGAGCTACTTGAAGGCAGAACGGTCAACATCAGCGTGAGTTTCCTTTCATTGCAAAAACGCGTGTTTGTTGGAAAAATGATGCCAGAATTCAGGGAAGCAGGAAGATTTTCCATGTCGATTGTTTGGAGAGAAAGAAAAATTCTGGGAGAATTGCCGATCCTGCTTTTGATTCTGAAGGTCTAAATCGATTTTTGTTTAAGAATCAAAATCGTGACACCACTACATTTGATACGTTGTTCAAATAAAAGCCATGAATATAGCAGCTTTAACATGCTTCTATCTCCTGCTGTAGATGATTCTAAACCATCAGCACCAAAGTTTAACATCTTTCTTCCTCCTAGAACTGCTCCTCTCTGGTCCCAGTATCACAGTCCTCTCCCCGCCATGTGGCCGGCTGGGTAAACCCCAAGGCATCATGGGAGTCCTTCATCAAGCAGCTGAGGGCTGCAGAGTGTGTCAATGAAAGTCCTCCAACTCCATCGGGGCCCTGCAAGAAGAGACCGCGGGGCTCCGAGCCTCAGACTTCATCGCGTTGTGCTTCCTCTGTCCAGCCTGTCAGCCAGGAGGGTAAACGTCCCGAGGAGAACAGCCAGCGGCGCCATCCAGACTTCGTCCTCACCGGTCTCCACGCCTGCGGTGACCTCAGCGCCACCCTCCTCCGCCACTTTGTCAGCTGCCCACATGTGCGCGGCATCACCTCCGTGGCGTGCTGTTACATGAAAATGACGACCAAAGAAAATCCCAGCCCTCCGGGACTGGTAGTACCTCCACAGACACCGGGCGAGGAAGCGCTTCCCTCCGAGTTTGGCTACCCGATGAGCTCCTGGGTGGGGGGGCTGCCGGGACATCAGTTGTCCTATAAGGCGCGGGAGGGGGCGTGTCATGCTGTTGAGGACTATGCTCGGAGGCTTCGGGAGGAAAGTGAGCTGCTGAGGACGCACTGTTATCGGGCGACGCTGGAGACCTTCATCAGGGACACGAGGCCGGATCTGCGCAGGGCAGGAATCCAGACCATAAAGAAAGCCCACCTACTGCCATTTACAGAGTGAGTGAGCACGGCACGTTTTTAGTTCAGGGTTAGGGTTAAAGTCAGCACTAATTCAGTACAACAACTGGGTCATATTCTCAACAATATGCAGCTCTGCTTTTGAAAATGTGCAAATAATTCAAAGACCCTTCTGAGCCCCTGGAGGATTTTATATATTAGGAGAAATTAGGAGTAAAGTAAGAGTTAAATAATGGCTCTGTCCACATCCCTCCCAGGTACGCCCGTCTGGGCCTGGCTCGGGTCGGCCTGCCCCCCGGGTTGCCTCTGGACCCGAAGCAGGTGGAGGCCATGCTGAGGCAGCAGGGCAGGGTGGTGGTGTACTTCAGCCTGGCCCTGCTGCTGGCTCCTGTGGTGGAGACGCTGGTGCTGCTGGACAGGATGATCTACCTGCAGGAGAACCGTGAGCCGCTGAATACCGTCGCACTAATTCAAACGACCTGCTGTTATTTTCTCTTTATTTGCTTTTTATAACTGAAGCCTCGTCTCTCTGCAGGTGTGGACAGTCAGCTGGTTCCTCTCTTCGACCCAAACTTTTCTCCAAGAAACTTTGTGCTGGTGGCTCTGAAGGCTCGTGGATACGGAGGAGAAATGAGTCACTCTTTGGTGGAGAAATGAACACTCACTTTTTGCGAATGAACTCAAGATTACAAAAGCCTTTTTGTCTTTAAACCATACAAGGAACCCTAAGTCTTATGGTTACTCTGATTTTAGCCTCTGTTTTTAAATAATGAACATTAAGTTAACATTAATTGTGTATTTCCTGCTGTGGGATCCTTCAGACGTCCTGTTTCACTGTGACGCAGGAACATGCTGGAACTCTAAGCGTCTCGCTGCTGCACTAAAGTAGACTCAGTTCTGCTCTTCTAACTTAGAATAGTGATTTATTTCAGTACGTACCACAATGTCGTTTTTTGAAAACTTTCAGTCTGGGATTAATGGACGTAGATTGACTCTACAGGCACACAGCTAGCATTGCTAAATGCACTGAATATTGTTGCTGATACCTTTTCGGTTACATTGCTCATGGTTTTATGAGGAAAACTATATCGGCTACAGACAAACACACAGTGCGTTCAACAAACTTGTGCTGCTCAAATCCTACTCGAGTCCTGTTCTGCTCAATAAATGCATTCATTTAACTAACGAGGCTAACGCTTTTTTATGCCTCCGCGCCGGCCACGGCTGAGGAACGCCTGGAGGGAATCTCTTCACATTTGGCACAAACATCCACTTGGACTGAAACATGAACTGATTTGATTTTGGGGGTCAAAGCTCAAAGTTCAAGGTCATTGTGACCTCACATCTGTCCCATTCTCGTGAACGCGATATCTCAGGAACGCCTGGAGGGAATCTCTTCACATTTGGCACAAACGTCCACTTGGACTGAAACATGAACTGTTATAACTAATTATAACAATTTCACACAAATTTCTTAATAGGATAAAATGTTGAAGTGATGACATTTTGGACTGACGTGAACGTAAACTGCAACTTCACTGTTTGGCGGAGGAATAGAGCCGTGAGGTCATTCTTAAAAAAGCCTCGTGCTTCAACTAAGAAACTGATATTTGACTCCAGGCGTCCTGACCGAGGACTAAAAGCATCGGCTTTCTACAAGAAAGTCAACCACCTTCTCTCACACCGCTGTCTTTTCAGTCCAGCCTGCGTGAGTGAATCAACTGATCCTGTTTACGGTAAAAACAACACCATGTGTGTAATACTCTAACTCCCAGAGAACTGGACACACGGTTGTTTTAAAAAAAAATCACAACATGTTGACACTTTATTTTCTCGATCTTATTGGTGTTGAAATACTTTCCATAAATGTCTTGTGCCAGCCTTTGTGCAACAAACCCACCCCCCCCAGGTTTCGCAGAAAGCACACAATCATAACCAGATGTTGAGCTTCTTATGATGCATGCATCCCTCCGCTGCTGCTCTGAGACCAGTTTGGCTCTCATTTTGTGCTCAGCATCTTATTGATATGTGACCTTAGCAGTGGTCTTAAATCAGCGCCTTGTTTGTAGAGACTCCATTCGTGGACTCGTACTCCACCTCCTGAGCAGAGCAGCAGAAGCTCACTGGTACCAAACCGCCAAAAGCTTTGTTAAGCAGCACAGGGCAGTTTCACAGATTACTGAGAGCCATGAAGCATTTGGTCTTGGTGGTTTTGGGTTTGCTGCTGTCTCCCCAGCGGGCACACAGCAGGGCAAATTGCAAGCCAGTAACGTCCAGCTTTTGTCAAGGTCTGGGATACACCACTACCCCCCATCCGACCGGCGCATTAGGCTTCAACCTGGTCCAGACTGGTCAGATTGTGGCGACTGCTTGCTCTCCGAACGTCGCCACGCTCATGTGCCGCGTTGTTGTGCCCGAATGTGGCTCGGACGAGAACAGCCGGATGAAGCCGTGCCGAGCTCTCTGTGAGAAGGTCAAGACAGACTGCGAGCCGGCTCTCAAAGCCAAGAAGTTGTTCTGGCCGACGAGACTCCGATGTGATGCTTTACCACAGTCTGACTGTGTGCAGGTTAGTATGAAGTGATTAACTCTGGTGTTTGAAATGTGTTTGTTTTTTTGTTTTTTTACGATATAGAATAGAATCAGTGTACATCTGTTACGTCTGTTGGGTTTAAAAAGCCCAAATCCACCTTGTGAAATATTCCTTGAGGTTTATCTGCCAATTTCTATAAAAGATGGCAGCCTATTAACTCGTATGTAAGTGCTCTTATCTCTCTCCATGAAACTCTTCTTTAAAGTAAGCCCCTTGGGCATCCTTCTTCTTGTACTTCCCACCATGTTTTATTGTATTTCATTATATTTAGCCTACTTGTACATGTGTGTATGTTTTATTATTTTATTAAATGTATTTGTATGTGTGCTTCCTCTCTGTCTCTTTCTGAG
Organism: Bovichtus variegatus; assembly: GCA_943593645.1. NCBI lineage: Eukaryota > Metazoa > Chordata > Actinopteri > Perciformes > Bovichtidae > Bovichtus > Bovichtus variegatus. The sequence continues at coordinate 13,286,996 of CALSCE010009506.1, read as the reverse complement.
AGTTTGGGATGGGTAGGAGGGGAAGTGTTTTTATTTTTTTATTTCTCTGTTTTGACACACCAGAAAAAGGGGGGAAACTATTTGGAAAACAAATGTGTTCTTTGTATTTGTCATTTGAATAATAGGGTGCCGTTTTCCAAGAAAAATAAATGGGGGAAAAAATGGCTTTTTACAGACTCGTTAGAAAGGAGTTTGTAATTTTGGGAAATACACTTGTTTACTTTCTTGGTGAGATTGAGATGAGAAGATGGACACCATTGTCATTCTGTACGTTAAATTATAAAGCTACAGCGAGTTTAGCTTAGCTTAGCATAAAGACTGGAAACTGGGGGGACAGCTAGCTAGGCTCTGTCCAAAGGTAACAAAAGCTCAATGATTAGCATGATAATTGTTGTATAAAAAGTGTATAAAACGTTAATTTGTGGTTTAACGGAGTGAGTGCACGAAGACGAAGCATCGGTGAAGAAATAGTCGGGTACATAACACCCCGTTATTTTTATTTTGACTTTAGATGTTGATTGCTGAGCTTTGCAGCTGCTGGTAAGTTTATTTAGTTATCTTTAGACAGAGCCATGCTAGCTGTTTCCCCCTGTTTCCAGTCTTTATGCTAAGCTAAGCTAACATTGCTGTAGCTTCATGTTAAACCAATAACTATGAGATTGACATCACTCTACTCATCAAACTCGCTGTATTATCCTAAAATGTCAAAAGTATTTCCATACCAAAGTTTTCAGGGTTACAGTAATTGGTGTAATGTTACTAAGTACATTTACTCAAGAACTGTACTTAAGTACACTTGAGGCAAATATTTTACTTTTTACACTAATCTGACAGCTTTAGTTACTTTTGAAATCAAAATACACATAAAATCAGTTACAAAAATATTATGCATTCTTATAAACAAAACTACGTAACAGTATATTGAGTAGTTGAAATTAGCCCTACTATGACAACATTAACATGCTGCTTACATAAATACATCAATAATACAAATATATATAGAATATACTATATGACACTGGGGCCGTTTGCATAGGGTGTACTTTTACTTTTGATACTTTAAGTACGTTTTAAAGCTAATAGTTCTGTACTTTTACTTGAGTAAAAGGTCTTATAACTTCCCTCTGGTGACAGTATGGGGTCATGTTTGTTGTGAGGTCACACCACAGAGGCGTCTGAAGTGGTTATACTGACTTGTGTTTTTGTTCTTCCAGGGTCAAGACCCCATTGTAATCCAAACCTCCTCTGCAACATGTGAGGAAATCAGTGTCCCTCTCTGCAAAGACCTGCCCTACACGGAGACCATCCTGCCTAACACTCTGGGCCACACAACTCAGGAGGATGCAGGCCTGGTTGTGTCCACGTATTCACCCCTTATACAAGTGGGGTGCTCCCCTCATCTGAAGCCTTTCTTGTGCTCCGTCTACATTCCTAAGTGCGTGGCAGGAACGCCTCGACCTCCCTGCAGAACGCTCTGCGAGCAGGCGAGGTCCGGCTGCGAGTCACTGATGAACAAGTATGGCTTCCTGTGGCCAGAGGCCCTCAGGTGTGAAGCATTTACCACGGAGTCCTGCGAAAACGTAAGTCATTTTAAAAACGTGTACAAGGACGCTTATGTCTTTGAAGCCACTATGTGTTGAGTTTAAATAAAAAGCAATATATATATTTGTTCAGCACATTTAAAAAAAAAAAAAAAAGTTTCTTGCGCACGGCAACAATAAAGAACTAATCAATATACTCCATCGTTGGGCTGCGTCCAACAATTTCTGTAACTTTTCTTTCATGTCTTCCAGAAGAGACTAACTGAAAATGTGCGCCGTTATCCCCGCAGTTTCACAAATATCAAGTGTCGCTCCTCTCGATGACGGACGGCTTTTTGCTGGTAGTTCAGAACAGCTAGAGTTTCAACTGACGAGGTCAGACAACACGTCGTAGTAACTAGTTCTCTCTGAGCTTAACCCAACGCTTCGGAGAGCTCAGGTCAACCAGAGGGGCTCTTCGGCTCCTGACGTGCCACTCTGGTGCGCGGCCGGATTATGAGACAATGGGCCGCTGTGCAAAGACATGCAAAAGGCGCCACCACGTCTCCTACAAGAGAAGCCAGACACACAGACTTTAGAGTTGTTTACAGTTGACACGTCATTTTGTATCTGTATGTGGTCATTTTGTGTGTCTGTGTGGTTGTTTAGTGTCACTTTCTAATTGTGTTGGTCTTTTTGTAGTGACTGTTTTGCATCTCTTGGTAGCTTTTTGGTTTCTCCTAAGTGTCTTTGTGCTCATTTTGAGTCTCTTCCTGGTTGGTTCGTGTCTCTTTGAGTGACATTTTGTAGGTGAAGGCCAGGGGGGCCCTGACACTTTGGGCCCCTGGGTCTGCGTCCAGTAGGCCCGTTCAATAATCCATCCATGCACTCGAGCGGCAAAATAACTTGCAAAATAAGTTCCCCACAGATAAATCCTGGACAGTCATTTTTTGAATAAAGTCACTTTTTTAAAAGGCACTTCGAGCAGAAGGGGCCGATGCAGTTAATGAAAACAAAAGCAAAAATGTTTCAGAATTCACTGATTTATGTTTCTGTTCTTCCAGGCTCAAGACTTCCGTTTTACCCAAACCTCCTCTGCAACATGTGAGGAAATCAGTGTCCCTCTCTGCAAAGACCTGCCCTACACTCAGACTGTCCTGCCTAACATTCTGGGCCACAAGAATCAAGAGGATGCAGGCCTGGAGGTGCAGCAGTTCGTTCCACTCGTAAAAGTGGGGTGCTCCCCTCATCTGAAGTCTTTCTTGTGCTCCATGTACACTCCTGAGTGTGTGTCAGGAACGCCTCGACCTCCCTGCAGAACGCTCTGCGAGCATGTACAGTCCGGCTGTGAGCCACTGATGACAAAGTTTGGCTTCCTGTGGCCAGAGTCCTTCAGGTGTGAAGCGTTAACCACAGAGTCCTGCGAACACGTAAGTCTGCTCTCTTTGACTCCAGCATGAAGATGAACAGATGTTTACGAGCATGTTTGTGTTCAACCAGGGGGGAGTTATTGTTGCTCTTTTTGTATTGTTTCATTCCTTTAGGTTTGGCCATTTCCTGAAATAGTTTTTGATGTTTTCTGTGCATCGGTGAAACTTGTAACGTCTTGAATGAAACTTTGAGCAATGACCGTATTTCGCTAAAAGTTTTTAAAAAATGGCACAGAAGAGTGCAAAGGGAATTTTTTTTTTGTCTTTTTTTGCTTAGGAAGGTTCTTAACTGAGTGAAAGGACCCGGATGTATTAAGTGGCAGCTGGTTGAATTCTGTAAATGCTAAGGAAAGGTGCTTCAATGCTAACGTTCTTATCACCTTTAGCATCGAGAACACTGAATTTATGAAAGGAAAGGAGACAATGACGGCCCACAATTCCTTGCGGCAGCAGCACTTGAAGCGATTTGGTCGTCAATAACATCCACCTTCGCTGTTTAATTGTACACTATGAATACAGTGAAAACATCCTTCACAGGAAGTGTGCTTTTGTTTTGGACAGGACTTGTACAGCGTTGAGTTTGTCACTGTGCTCATTTTCAGAATCAGATTCAGAATTCGGTTTATTGCCAAGTAGGTTTTCATATACAAATCCTTTATTTTGGTATATAAAGGCGCACACATTAACACAATAAAAGAAATCAAAATGTAACAAATATAGAATTATTATAAGAAATATTGTAAAACCTGTCAAAAATGTGTACTTGAAACACAAATATACAAAAAAGGAAATAAAATACGTACAATTGATCTGAATTAAAAGTGGAAAAGCTGTGCAAATGAATTCTCCTTCACATCTTTCCTCGTGACGTTTTCCATCGATATGGACGTCATTGTGCACTTGTGTCTTGTTGCAGTATGGAGTGGGCAGGAGCGGGGGGGTCTGTGAGCCGATCACCATACCGATGTGCCAGGGCCTCTCCTACAACCAGACCATCACTCCAAATCTCCTGGGACACACGAGCCAAAGAGAAGCGGTGGTGAAGATGTCCTTTTTCAACGCCATGGTGCAAACCATGTGCTCGGTGGACGTGCGCCTGTTCGTGTGCATGGTGTACGCCCCCCAGTGCGTGGCAGGGGAAGTGCAGCGGCCCTGCAGGTCTTTCTGCGAGAGGGCCAAACGGGGCTGTGAGGGCGTGATGACGAGCTTTGGCGTTTCCTGGCCAAGTGATCTGCAGTGCAACTCATTCCCAGAGGAAGCGTGTGTCTCAGTGAGTGACGGACACCGTGTGGATGGAAAAAGAATTAGAAGAGTTCAATTTGATGTGAAATGATTATCCGTCTCTACATTACATCCTCTTCCTTTTCTTTCACAGGAAGACAGCAGGCCTGATGTGAGTGTTTTTAAAAAATATTGATCAGAATATAACATTTAGAGTTTAGATTTGCTGTATTTCGCCTTGTGTGAAGCTTTAACGTTATTCCCAACAGACGCTGAATGCTGAAGGCGTTGTCGCTAAACTGAACGCCGGCGGCTACTCTGTTCGTGGCAAATGTCAGTTTATTTTCCCGCTAATTTCAACGACACTATACAATCATCTGAATTCAAAGTTTTTACACTCGTTAACGTGTTTATTCTCCCCGATGTAGCCCTGAGTCTGAAGACGGCCCGCCTGCTGTTGACTCTCATGGACGTATCCTTTGCAACACGTCACCGCTGGTTCTGGTAATCTGCTCGCGATTTACTGACATATTTAGTTCCCGCGTAAATCTGGAAGCTGGCAGCAGCACTACAGTGTCTCAACCAAGGGGCACCAAGCTCGTTCTGACTGCAACAGATGCAGGATTTGATCTTTGATTCTTCATTTGGCTGTAATAAGAGCAATTATGCAATATGGTAAGTAAGTAAAGCTTTATTGATATAGCAGCTAATATAAATGACTATGAAAGACAGAACAGTGAGTGTAACAGCCTCTTCCCTGCAGACCTCACGTCACACCTTTACTGCGGCTCCCTGTTTGTTTTGGGATCGATTTTAAGATTTACTTTTAAGGCTCTTCAGGCTCCAGACTATATTTTAGATCTTTTAGCGACCCTTATGAACCATCAGGCAGATGTCTTCTGCCTCTTCTTTTAAGTTTCTTCTAAAAACACTTTTATCAGAAAGCATACCCTGATTTGATCTGAATTGCGTTTTTATTGATTGCCTTTTAATGTCATGTTTACTATTTAAAGTTTGCCCCTCATGTAGCCAATTTTATCATTTATTTTCGAATTTAATTTCATTATTTTCTATGTTGAGCACTATGGACTTTGTGTGATAAGTGCTCTATAAAGAAAGTTTATAATGTTATTATTAGCGGTCGATTTGATCCAATCTTTGGTGGCGACCAAGCAATCAGTTCAGGTGTTGAGCTAAATACCTTCAGTTCATTTAAGCTCTTTAACCTTAAGCACTTTCAGGCAGACAAGACCAAAGACCTGGATGTGGTGGAGACCTTCAAGCTGGAGCATTACGTGGCTGTTGTCAGGAGGGAGTACGTGGAGAGCTACGAGAGTAGGACCCCGCCCGCCGTCACTCAAACCCAAATGAAGAAGGCTCTGTCTGCCCGCGGTAATACATCTTTAATGCAGCGACAGATTCTCTCAAAACGAGCCGGGACGCTTCTCGACATATTCAGGAGAACTTCAGCTCTTACGTCTGTTATTGTTTTCATCCCGCAGACTTCGATTTAGATGATGAAACCTTCAGAGTTCTGTGGCTCGGGTACAGAGATGGGATCGCCTACGATGACTACGTGGCCGTCATGACAAAACTTCAGATCCTCAGAGGTAATAGAAAGCGAACGTATCTGCAAACCAACTCCACACTACATACCATCAGTGGTGGAAAGTAACCCAGTACCTTGACTCAAGTACAATTTTGAGGTACTTTCTACTTTCTTAAAAACTTAAGTGACTTTCCAGATTCAGATTCCTACAAAATATAATCCACATATATACATAAAATACATAATATACATAAATAAATGACGGTCACATACATATTATTAAAATGATGTTCGCAGTAATGCATCAATTATCATAATCCAGTAATAATAATATAAATTATTCTGAAATGGGGTCTTCTGCAAATGTAAGTACTAGTTGTACTTTAGTAAAATATCTGCTACCACTCATTTTAAACATGACTAAAGTGCATCCACAAAGGAAAAGATGAACTTCAAAAATACAGTTTCAAGTAGATCTGATCGACGTGTACGAGTGTGACTGTATGAACATTAACAAGAGGGGACTTCTTGTGTTAATTATTGTTGTATACAGCAGATTCTGCACATATACAGACGTGAGCAGTGGGGTTTGAATTCAGTAATATTAATATTTGCTTCCCGTCTCAGAACGTTTCTACACTCATCTGCTGAAACTGCCGTGTGACTGCCAAGTGGCCAGTTTCTCCTTCGAGCAGGTGAGTTAGCACATTTCATCCTCTGCACCACGGCTAGATAAACATAATCAGTGGCAAATTAATTGACTAAATATTAACAAATATATACATATCGCTGTTATATAATTATGGCTTGTTTTATTTAGCTTATTTTTTCTTTGACACTTGATCTGCTGTTCTTATAATATATATTTTATAATATATATTTTTTTCTCTTTTCAGTTCATGAAATCAGCCATAATCTAATCTGAGGATCAAACCGGAGCTGAGCTGAATGAAGAAAAAGGAGGAATGTTTTTTTTTTTTTTTTTTTTAGCAGCAAAGCTGTTTATAGCTGTAGAGACTATATATGTGGTCATGAATCATTTTGACATCCTCATTAACAAAACTTTATTCTTCAAGTGCAGAAACACTGAAAATCAGCTGTTGTCTGAAGATTATATTGTTTCAGTTTTTAAGTGTTTGTTTTTTCAGTTCACGTGTGAATTCTGTAAAATGGTTACCTCTCACTTACATAAACAAAAACGTCATTAAGCTTTTTCCACATATTCTACTCTTTGTTTTTCCTTAATTGAGTTAAATGTCATAGACAGAGTTCCATGAACTTCACATCAATATACTGAAGCGAGTGCGAAAAACAACAACGATCTATTTGCTTTCCCTTTTTCGCGGGCCGCTCTCAGAAGCGACGGCACGGCGGAGCAAAGTGGACTATGCTAGCGGGCCCGGAGCCCTCAGGGAGTCGTGCTCGGCCAGGTTCTCTGTCCGGTGTCCGGTTGCCGCCGTGGGCCCCTATGTAACCTTATTTAATACTTAACAGGCTCCGCTTCACTGGCCTCGTTCAGGTCAGGGAAAAGTCTTTCAGTACCGGCTACAGGAAGGGGAGAGGGGCGAAGGAGGGCGAAGGAGGGGCCCGATATGATTCAAACCACTGACCTGACCGCGGAAACTAAGCGACCGCCTCGGACGAGCGCACCACCCCTTTCTTGGGGTCCGGCGCCCGCAGGAGGAACCTCGCACAACCTGCCCCCGTCTCGGATAACCCTTTGGGAATATATCAATCAATCACCAATCTTAAATCTTGTGTGTGTGTGTGTGGTTTAGTCAGTAATGTGAGCCGTGGTGTGGATGCGCTGGAACTTACCTCTCGGGGGAAGAATAATCTCAGACAAAGGTTTTCTCAAGTTTTCACACACTTTTATTCACTCTATCAGTTATGTAATGTCTGCATACAAAGACTCAAAACTTTAAAAAGTAACAAAATGGGAAGAATTAAAAAAAAATTATTCAGTTTTTTGTCACTTCTGGACCACTCCCTGGTTGAAGGCGAGAATTACCCGCCCGGAAGTTTGTTTTTCAGAGCTCAAAACTCTGCCTGCACACAGCACCCTACCTGCACACACACACACACACACACTACCCAACCTGCACACACCACCCTGCCTGCACACAGCATCCTGCCTGCACACAGCATCCTGCCTGCACACACCACCCTGAAAATGATACAAATCAACACTCTTTTATCCACTTCCTCTTGAGGTGACCCACTATGAGCTGTTTCTCTTTGAGAAGAAGTTGTTCTCTTTTCTGTACAATACACTGTTTAATCAATAAATGAAGCGATACCAAAACGGTGTACTCTGAATAGGTTAAAGCAAACTCTTATAAAAGTTAACAAGTTGAGTAACTTGAAATACTTCAAAATACAAAGAACAGAAAAATAAATGTTTTCATGTATCTATCTTGTGGGAGGTAAACCTCTCCTTAAGCTGTTTAGCTTTTTGTTTTTTAGTCTTTTTTGTTTTGTTTGTGCCTTTTTTATTTTTTAAGAGTGCTTCTGCACATTTACACTCCCTAACACTGGCTTGTGTAAAGCTGCCTGTGTATACCAGACATTGTATAGACCATTACTGATCATGTCTCGGGGCAATTTAGCAAATTGTAAGATATTAATTGCACCATTAATCGAGTTTTACGTGCCAAATATCACCTGTATGCTCTATCAAAGGGATAGAAAGAAACGTGAGTTTATCTGACAGGGCTGTGGAGATAGAAAAAAGGTTGGAAGATGCTGGTTTAGAGGATCCAGCGTCTGAGCTGGGACACAGCAAACGTCCTACAAAACCTGGAGCTTGAATAATATCTGTAAAAATATATAGCCCAATATATAACTTTGATATTGTGAAATAATCCAATACATACACATATGTATTCTCTAAATTGCATACAAAGCCTTTGTTATGGAAAGTGTCATGATGAAAATAAGTAGAATTAAGTATATCATTGTGGCAGCGGGGGCGTGGTCACGGCGCCGTCTGCGGGGGGAGTGTCTGGAGTGGATCAGCTGGGGATCGGACAGCTGGTCAGAATCAGGTAATCAGTCGCATCATCGTCGATTATCAGGATATGGCTGCGCTGCTTTCCTCGCTGTCACCTTCCTGTTGTTCCTGTGGCAGAAGCTTTCTTACACTTCTTCAGACCAGATTACATTGAGTGTTGTCCATCATGGTCCACCCTGGTGCAAAAACAAAGTCAGATCAGAATTTAATGACTTTATCTAAACAACTTTTATTTGCTTATTTTGACCTCCTGACTCAACCTTCACCCTTGTCTTTCCATACCTGAGAATGTCCAGTCTCCAGCTTGAATCCTGCTGTCCATCAGAAAGCAGCTTCCTTACTGAGTCCCCTAGATTATTGAAGCTCACATCCAGCTCTCTCAGGTAGAAGGGGTTAGATTTCAGAGCAGAGATCAGAGAAGTCCCGCCTTTCTTTGTAATCCGACAGCCTGAGAGCCTAGAATAAAAGTATATTACTTGTTCCTGCTTTTTTGGTGAACTGCTTTTGCAAACAGAAGTTGTGAAAAACAAGGCTTCAAGTCTAAAGCCACATTTTTCAAAGAACAAACCACAATCTATTCTCCTCTCCAAATAACCAAGGAGCACTATTTGTCCTCATTTGCTGTTGTTGTGCACTGTATTGCATGCTGCTCCCTGCTCCCTCCAGACCTTCAATGCTACTTTAACTACAGGGTGTGTTCAACACACAAGACTCATGTCATGACTTTTTTGTGTGAGTTATTCCTTTAATATCAAAGTCCATGAAGTTCCTAAGAACTAGAAGAGCAAGTTATTGTCTGGAAATGTATATATATTATAAGAAATACGCTGTGCATACTATGGTCATGTTGAACAAACTGATGATTCCTGACCTGAGACTTTCCAGTCTACAATGTGGACTCTTCAGTCCGGCACAGAGCAGCTTCACTCCTGAATCCTGCAAGTTGTTGTTGCTCAGGTCCAGCTGTCTCAGCTTGGAGGACTGGGAGCTCAGGACTGAAGACAGAGCGTCACAGCTTTTCTCTGACAGATTACAGCAACCCAGGCTGAAGAAGCAACAAAAAAGAAAGTGTAAGATTTTTCTTCAATTTTAATACATTTAATTTATTTAGTTAGTTTTTAACTAATGGTGCTCCGATCGATCGGCCACTGATCGTTATCGGCCAATTGTTTTAAATACTTTGACCGGTGTTCTCTATAAAGGACAATTAGATGACACAAAATATGCAAGAACATTCCTCTATGAGCCTCTAAAATGGCTTCACCGGATTTGTGAGTCGTATCTCTTAAGTCCCTTTTACACAGCCTCTTCAAGGCGGGACTGTTGCTTGTGACTGTTATTCGCCTCCCTGCTCTGTATAACAGGTACGGAGACAGAATCCTAACTGGGGCAGCATTATGCCGGCTTTGTCTGATTCAGTGTAAAAAACAAAAGCCGGTGCAAAGTTGGGTCTTCTTTGCAGCTGTATTACGGGATCTCTGTATAAAAGGGGCTTATGAGAGACTGGAATATGTTGCACGTGTTGCCTGCCCATAAGAGTTGTCAATTCATGATACTTTCTCATCTCTTGATTTCATTATTCAATATACAATGTTGTTAAGAGTTGAATAAATAAATATTGCTACACGATAATTAGAAGGCTTTAAATAGTCCCTGTGATTGGTGATCAGTATCGGTCGATACTACTCCTGATCGGAGCACCTTATTTTCAACCTACAGAGCTTTGGTGGAGGCTTTCACCACTGGCAGCAGCCCCAGAAGAGCCTCCTCTGAATCTGAGTATCTCTTCAGGTCAAACACCTCCAGATCTTTTTGTGAAGACAGTAACATGAAGACCAGAGCTGACCAGTGAACTGGAGAGAGTTTATCTGTGGGGAGACTTCCTAAACTCAGGTGCTGTTGGAGCTCCAGCATTAGAGAACGCTCGTTCAGTTCATTCAGACAGTGAAACAGATTGATGCTTCTATCTGCAGAGAGATTCTTACTGATCTTGTTCTTGATGTACTTGGCTGTTTCCAGATTGGTCTGTGAGCTGCTGTTTGTCTGTGTCACCAGGCCTTGTAGGAGAATCTGATTGGTTGGTAGTGAAAGACCCATGAGGAACCGGAGGAACAAGTCCAGGTGGCCATTTGGACTCTGTAAGGCCTTGTCCACAGCACTCTGATAGAGGTGTTTTGGTGAGACTGTGGACAATTTAGACCACAGGGAAGTTGATTGTTCTTCTGCCAGCAGGTTGACACCATAGTTGAAGAACGTCAGATGGACATAAAGAGCAGCCAGAAAATCCTGAACGCTCAGATGGACGAAGCAGAACACCATGTCCTGGTACAGTCCTCTCTCCTCTTTAAAGACCAGTGTGAACACTCCTGCGTACACTAAGGCTGCTCTGATATCGATGCCGCACTCTGTCAGATCAGATTCATAGAAGATCAGGTTGCCTTTCTGCAGCTGCTGAAAAGCCAGTTTTCCCAGAGACACAATCATCTTCTTGCTCTCTGGACTCCAGTGTGGATCTGTCACAGCTCCTCTATCATACTTGATGTTCTTCACTTTGGACTGAACCACCAGGAAATAAATGTACATCTCAGTCAGGGTCTTGGGAAGCTCTCGTCCCTCTCTGGTTTTTAACACATCCTCCAGAACTGTAGCGGTGATCCAGCAGAAGGCCGGGATGTAGCACATGATGTGGAGGCTTTGTGATGTCTTGATGTGGGAGATGATTGTGCCGGCCTGCTGCTCATCTCTGAATCTCTTCCTGAAGTACTCCTCTTTCTGTGGGTCAGTGAACCCTCTGACCTCTGTCACCATGTCAACACACTCAGGAGGGATCTGATTGGCTGCTGCAGGTCGTGTGGTTATCCAGAGGCGAGCAGAGGGAAGCAGTTTCCCCCTGATGAGGTTTGTCAGCAGCACATCCACTGAGGTGGACTCTGTAACATCAGTCAGGATCTCGTTGTTGTGGAAGTCCAGAGGAAGTCGACACTCATCCAGACCGCCAAAGATGAACATGACCGAGAACTGTTCAAACCTGCAGATTGCTGCTGCCTCGGTGTCAGGAAAGAAGTGATGAACCAGCTCCACCAAGCTGTACTTTTTCTCTTTCAGCACATTCAGCTCTCGGAAGGTGAATGGAAATATGAACTGTATGTCCTGGTTGGCTTTGTCTTCAGCCCAGTCCAGAGTGAATTTCTGTGTTAAGACTGTTTTCCCGATGCCAGCCACTCCCTTTGTCATCACTGTTTTGATTGGTTTATCTGTTCCAGGCGAGGCCTTAAAGATGTCTTCACATCTGATTGTTGTTTCTGGTCTGTCTGGTTTCCTGAATGCTGCTGTTTCAATCTGTCTGACGTCATGTTCATTATTGACCTCTGCAGTCCCTCTCTCTGTGATGTGGAGCTCTGTGTAGATCTGATTCAGAGGGGTTGGATTTCCTGCTTTAGCAATCCCCTCAAACACACATTGAAACTTCTGCCTCAGATTAGATTTGAGTTTATGTTGACACATTGCAGGAAGAGATTCTAAAAGGAAAAATGACATATAATGCATTAGATTACATTAGATTGTACATGTCTATCTCAAGACTCTTGTATAATGATCGCAATATGGAGCTCTCGTGAGTTTCGGATTTGGAAAGGACTGTTGGACTCCACCTACATCTTCCTGAAGTTTGTTGTTAAGTTTTGTTCACACCAAATGCAAAGCGACCAGTTCATACAAAGTCAATGCAAAAACAAATGACCTGATGCGAAAACGCTAAATTTGAGATGAAAATTCGTGTGCCACTGTGTCGCTAAAGACTATCAGTGTTGAGATTGTCCTCACGTCGTCACTGACGTTGAATCAGAAATGAAGAAAAACGCACCCAGAGCTCTACGATAGCATCTCATATTTGTACCTTGTGATCATTTCTGAAAATCAAGACGTATAAAAGCATGTTTACAAACCATAGACTGTCTATGGTACAAATAATAACTTAGCTGCAGTATTTATGACTAGATGACGTTATTTGAGTGTTGATGGAGCCATTCTATTTATCAGCTGGACCAACCGGTTTAAATGGTGTGTGCAGCCCCGAAGAATGTATAGATCTAATGCAAGTGTTGCACAACATATTTACAGTAAACTTTAGACGTGTATATCTATGATTTTTACTTTTATAAAAAGCCTCTTACTGTTCTGGATAGAGTCTGCCAGCTCCTCCTGCTTCATTGTCCTTAGGAAGTGCAGTGTGATCTTCAGAAATGCTTCTCTGCTGCTCCTTCGCTGCTCTTCCTCTTCCAGATCAACCACCTCCTCGTCCTCACCTTTGCTCTCTAAGCATTCTGGGTAATCTAGGCTCAGAACCCTCTGAAACGTCTTAAGCTCGTTCTTCACAAAAGCAACAATGTTCTCCTCAAGAAGCTGGAATAAAACAATATTCATTTAACTTTCAGCTTTATAAACTTAACTCTAATTTTAATACTCCGACATTTTGAAAAATATGCTTGTTTTCAGTCTTGCCAAGTAAAAAAAACTCTGATCTGTTTTTACCGACTCTTGCAGAACCCTTGCTAGTGATTCAACTGCCGTCAAAGGCTTGTTCCTGCACTACATTAGCCATTTAGCCAATGTAATCGATACCTGTTTAGCTTAGCCAACAGAACTGCTATTTCTTAATATGAAATATTGTCCATGCCCATGTGATTGGGATGGAGACAAACAATGCTTGCCTAAAAGATCGGAGTTCAATTGAGTCATCAGAAATATTGAAAGTTTTACAGGATTATTTTAAATATTGAGTAAACATTAAATCAACATTATGTAGGCTAGTAATGAGTATTTTTGCAATTAGCCACCCCTACAGTTTCAGAGTGCAATTCACTTATACACTGCTGTCATAAATATGCACAACTGTACAAGTGCCTCTGTTAGGACTACTACACTAATGAGCAAAAATTGAGTCAACAACTTTACTAACACAGCAAAATAACAAGCAAATGCAACAACCCTTACGCAGAGGCTGCTGACCCCTGCTCCTTTGTCCGCTCCGGATCTGTTGCGACTCCCATCCCACTATACCCCCCCCCCCATCCACGGAAAACCTCCTCCTCCCAGCAGTCCAAAGCTCCTGTGCTAGCTGCATGCCAGCCTCGTGCTCCCAGCTACGAGCATGGCGTTAACAGCGGTTAGCGTTACTTTAGCAATAAATTAAACTCTCTGTCCATCAGGAGACTCCGTAAATCACAGAGTCGAGGCAGAGTTTCCAGAGGACATCAGAGGGAACTCACGACTCGCACACCACATCTTCATGCACAGTGCAAGAACATGCGTTCGGGGTGCAGAGTTGGACTGACAGAGTAGTGTAGTGGAGTGTCAAAATTATTTTTGAAGATGTTATTTTAAAAAATAGTTATATCATTTTGCTTAAAATTTAATTCCTTAAAGGTGGTATTTTAGCCACCTAAAAGATTTTATGGCCTTTTATGTGCCTAAAATACGTTTTGCTGCTGCCCCGTTCCACAGCAGTACATTGCTTTGCCTCTGTGCGGTAACTCCTTTCTGTTTTCTTCAAAGTGCCATCTACTGTATGGATACCAATCCTACTTCAAATAATCTAAACTATCCCTTTAAAAGGTGGGCTTGTTTAGTACACACCATAAATACAGAGTCCTGCTCTGTTTGACGTCCAACCTCTGACGTCTCCTTTGGAATTCTGTGGAGAAAAACTTGATCCATTAGTGATGACGACAAGACTGTTTTTATGTCTAACTTTACTTAACGCCGAACAATGTAAGTGGATACCAGGCGCCAGATTGTAGGAAAGCATATATAGTACCGTTATATATAGTTATATCCCTTCTAAGACAATTTGTGCTCAAAAGGTTCTGTTGACTTACTTAGAAATTCGATCTTGCCGTTTGAAAAACAGAGGGTAATCCATGGACATGTCGCTCTTCAAGGACACACAGGTTTGTGCAGGAGAATCCTCTCTTTGATGCTCAGTCCTGAAAGAAAAGGCGCGTCGACA
>CALSCE010009506.1:13262162-13272246 GCA_943593645.1 Bovichtus variegatus | reverse complement strand
ACAGGTGGGAGAATATGAAGCTCAGCGACTGAAGAAAGAAGGTGTTACATATTCCCTCACAGAGACCATAAAATGTAGCGTCTTTGTGTATCTAATGAAGCGCTTTACACATTAAACATATTATTATTATTATTAATAATCAAAATGTAATAAGGTTTTTAACCAAAAAGCTAAATGCTTTGTGCAGCGACTTGGTTGGCTTTGTCTGATGCACGACCAATAGTGCCAAAAATACGTTGAACAAATCTACATTTTCAAATCTACATTTTCAATTCTACATCACAGCTATCAAAGTGGCGGTCAACAAAAAACCCAGCGACCCTCTCGCCCACTCTTCCTCCCCGTACACAGGTGAACATATTATAAGTGTCCATGTGACCCAACATCGCGATCGCACAATAATAAATGATAATATTACAAACGCTGACCAACATATAAACCATCACAAACCTTATTAATATTAAAACAAAGTTCACTCCTTTGTGAGTTGATGCATGGCTCCTGCACTTTGTCATGTCTCGTCGAGTTTGTTAAAGTTTTCATGTTGTAGTTATTATTGTATTTTATTTCCTGGTCAGATTTAGTTTGTTAGTCAGGTTCATGTTTAGTATAGTTCATGTTTATTCTTAGTTGGTTTGAGTCACGTCTTGTCTGTCTTACGTCCAGTCACTGTGTGTCATTGCTCTTCCTGTTTTGTTTTGTACTTACCTCTTGTTCCACCGCCCCTGATTTGTTTCCCCCTGTGCCCACTGCCCTCATGTTTAAATAGTCCTGTCTCCCCTTGTCTTCTTATGTCCCTGTGTCATGAACCAGAGTATCAGCAGTATTTCAGAATGTTTAGTAAATCCTCCTTGTGAGCGTTTTAAGTTTGTACCACCTTTTTTTTTACAAGTAAAGTATTTTATTTCACACTTTACATCTGTCTCTGGCGTCGTGCATTTGAGTCCTCCTACCCTGTGTCTGAGGTCGTGACACACTTTGCATGAAAGAAACAGACAGAAACATTTGCAACAGTCTAAATGTTGATTTCACAGTGAGCTCTGAAATGCAGATCTTCATCTTACCCCTCATGTTCCTCAGACAGGGTGGTGCTGGAGGGCGGGCACCCCTCCCCTTCCTCCTCACACTGACTCATGGTAGCAGGTAGATCTTTAAACACATCCAACATAACAAGGTTTTAATTACAATTCTGATCAATACGTCCATGAAATCCCCTTAAGGAAAACAAAGATTTTGTGACATTACATTGAAAAAAAATCTAAATGCAAAGAAGTATTCAGATCCCTTTATTCAGTGGCAAAACTAAATTAAAAAAATGTATTAAGTTTAAATCAATTAAAACTTCGATCCTATTATTTGATTACTTAGAGCCTCATTTTTTTTTTTTTTTTTTTTATCAATAAGTTAAATCGGCAGAATAAAAAGTGAGGATTTGCTGCTTTTATCTGTTTTACATTGTTATAAAGTGAACATCCATCCATCCATCCATCTTCAACCGCTTATCCGGGGTCGGGTCGCGGGGGCAACAGCTCCAGCAGGGGGCCCCAAACTTCCTTTTCCCGGGCCACGTTGACCAACTCTGACTGGGGGACCCCGAGGCGTTCCCAGGCCAGTGTGGAGATATAATCTCTCCACCTCGTCCTGGGTCTTCCCCGTGGTCTCCTCCCAGCTGGCTGTGCCTGGAACACCTCCCTCGGGAGGCGCCCAGGGGGCATCCTTACCAGATGCCCGAACCACCTCAACTGGCTCCTTTCTACGCAAAGGAGCAGCGGTTCTACTCCGAGCTTCTCTCGGATGACTGAACTCCTCACCCTATCTCTAAGGGAGAAGCCAGCCACCCTTCTGAGAAAACCCATTTCGGCCGCTTGTACCCGCGATCTCGTCCTTTCGGTCATGACCCAACCTTCATGACCATAGGTGAGAGTAGGAACGAAGATAGACCGGTAGATCGAGAGCTTTCCCTTCTGGCTCAGCTCTCTTTTCGTCACAACGGTGCGGTAAAGCGAGTGCAATACCGCGCCCGCTGCTCCGATTCTCCGGCCCATCTCCCGCTCCATTTTCCCCTCACTCGTGAACAAGACCCCGAGGTACTTGAACTCCTTCACTTGGGGTAAGGACTCATTCCCTACCCGGAGTAGACAATCCACCGGTTTCCTGCTGAGAACCATGGCCTCAGATTTTGAGGTGCTGATCCTCATTCCAACCGCTTCACACTCGGCTGCGAACCGATCCAGTGAGTGCTGAAGGTCACAGGCTGATGATGCCATCAGGACCACATCGTCTGCAAAGAGCAGCGATGAGATCCCAATCCCACCAAACTGCAACCCCTCCTCCCCCCGACTACGCCTCGATATCCTGTCCATGAATACCACAAACAGGATTGGTGACAAAGCGCAGCCCTGGTGGAGGCCAACACCCACCGGGAACGAGTCCGACTTACTGCCGAGAACCCGGACACAACTCTTGCTTTGGGCGTACAGGGATTGGATGGCCCTCAAAAGCGCCCCCCTCACCCCATACTCCCGCAGCACCTCCCACAGTATCTCCAGGGGGACCCGGTCATACGCTTTCTCCAGGTCCACAAAACACATGTAAACCGGATGGGCATACTCCCAGGCCCCCTCCAGGATCCTTGTGAGAGTGAAGAGCTGGTCCGTTGTTCCACGGCCAGAACGGAATCCGCATTGTTCCTCTTCAATCTGAGGTTCGACTATAAAGTGAACAGTGAGATTTAAAAAAATAAGGCAGTTAAAAGTAACACCTTGTACTCATATTAGACTAAAATATTAATCAATTAATGGAAAATAATAATCAGTAGATTGCTCAATTATAATAAAATATATTTAGTTGTAGCCTGATGATTATGATTACTGATGCATGTTGGAGCAGGAAAAGGTGGAGCTGACTTTATCCATCCATCCATCTTCAACCGCTTATCCGGGGTCGGATCGCGGCAACAGCTCCAGCAGGGGGCCCCAAACTTCCTTTTCTGACTAACTGCTTTATAATATAATCATACCATGTAATCATATTCTATACACGGATTAAAGGTTTTGTAAACAAAATCTTTATCTGGAAAGAAACGAACTGTAATAACTATAGCTGTGAACAAATGTAGAGGAGTGTAACGTACAGTGTTTTATTTACATTATAATGTAAATAGAAAGTGTAGAAAGTGAAAGTAAAGTCAAAACGGAACCTAAAAGTACTCAGTTACCTTCCACTGCTGCTCTTTAGTTATTAAACAGTCGTCTAAATGTTTAATACTGTTAATTAAAAAAAACACAATTTATTCAGATTTCACTGAAAACAGTCGCGACTTTACGTCCACATGCAGTGACACGTGACACTTCCTCCGGAGGAAGCGTCGACAGAAAGGTATTTTTTTCGACATATTTCCTATTTCTTTATGCTCTAAAAGTCGATTTACATGGCCTAGTGACGTACACTGTTGATAGTGACTACATTACATAACCTTGATAATAGACGCTGTTCAGCACCAGGATGCAGTAAAAAAATATGTCGTGAGACTGAAACATCATCGTTGAAACACTGTTAAATCATAGACATACGTGTATATATATGTGTACGTATATATGTGTGTGTGTATATATATATATATATTTAAAGGTTGCATTACCTCAACTGCAGTTTTGCTTTGTCCTACTGGAGAAAGTATGTTGTAGGTCATATTGCAGTCTGTCTGTGGGTGTAACCTAGTCAGAAGGAAGAGAACAAATTAACCCTGTTCCCATAATACAGAACACATTATGCCCCATTTCCCTGTTCACAGGCCACATTTAAGTAGTGAAGTAGTATTGAGTAGTCTCACAGATCCATAGAACTGCCACGATCTCTTCTTTACAACATATTTTATACCCTGGTCCTTGTTGGCACTTAGGCCACGCCTCTCAGCGCTTCTCTGCTCCAATCAGATCTTCTGTCACCCTTTTAGGAGGCGTACTCTTCCACTTCAGTTTACAAATATTGCTTCTTATTTCACAGTAGGTTGGCCACTATACTATGCGTAGTCACTTAATTCAATACAATTTTTCATATCACATTTAATACTTCTAAATAAGGACACAATAAGGCACATTGTAACAGCTTATATGTTGATTATTCTCACTCTCACACATCAACCCAGGCTCGCCAACAGGCACGCACCATTGTGGACTCGTAGAATTAAATAAAATTCATGCAAATTCATGTTTTTCCTCATCACAAGACTGGCAGAGATAAATGCAGATAGATCTACTGATATTTAGACATCAAATAAACCGTGTTATTCTCACAACGTGCTAAATAAAAGCATTAAAAAAAAACAGGAGACTGCTAAAAGTTGTCAGAAGAATCTGCAAAATCTGATTAAAATAAAATGTGAAGGATGTGATGGCTTAGGCCTTTCAGTAATTATGAAGTGATCAATGCACTTGCAGGTTTACACATAAAACAATCGAAATCTTTATCTCCTGAGTAGATAACTTATTTCATCACTACCTGCAAAATCCATATATTTAACACTCGCTGCTGGTAAGATGTCATCCCACCGTCAGTGCAGCTCAAATGCATTTTCAAATCATTCTGCACGAAAAGACAAACTAACAACCCACAATTCATTACATGTAATGTCACTCAAACATTCTCAAAGGGAGTCGATAGCAGCCAAACACCAGTTTGTGGTGGACATGTTTATTCTTTTCATACAGGTTCACACTCATATGCCAGCAGCACCACGGGCTAACACAGGCACATAGGGGTTTGTCATCGGTACAGCCTGAGGTTACTATATTCTTATTAGTTTGTTAACATATGCATTACTTCCTGCTCAAATGGCATGTGAAAAAAAGTGACATTTTAACTGTTTGTACAACGATTAATACATTGAAATACACAGCGAAAGTAGATGGTATTAATATGAGAAGATGTATAAAGTGTCCCGTTAGTCAGTCTTCATATGTTCATGGTGACCTGGATAAACTAAAGAGACAGAGAGAGAAATATATCCAGGGTTATTGTACGTCCATTGTACGACTGTTACAACAGTCAACACTGTTGTAATGTTTAAAAAAATAAACTTAAAGTTGTTAATGTGACACTTGCCTATTTAATCATCTAGCAGACACAGAACAAGATTAGCCTTAAAAACATATCTTGAATCTTGATATCTTTTTTTTTTTTTTTTTTTTTTTTTACCTGAATGAGTTTTGCAGTTGGGGGCATCGTGTAATAGGCTTGTGAACTTTAACCTGTCAACTTCCTTTCAAATCACTGTTTTTGTGCAAATTAAAATGTGCTAAAAAAGGCATTCACCCTTCTAACAAGGGTACTTACAGATCAAAACGGTAGCAGCTTTAGAAAGTGAAACCAGTTATGTAAACGTACCTCGTCGTACTGAAACGCAGCCCTGCCGGTTCGAGTCGTGTCTCTCCTTTGGAACTGATCTGAAAAACAAATTCAAACATCCTAACTTGATGAACTTTTCACTTACTTTCAATGTTGACTCTGAGGAAGTATTTGTTTATTAGCACAACAGTCAGACTTATAAAAGAGCCTCCTCATCTTGTTTTATACTTGAACACTAAGATCTTTAGAGGAGTTTGGCCGCTGATCGCATCATGAATTACGCATCATTTCCCCCGACTAAAGGTCCGATTCACAAAATATATTGTGCTAATGATGTTTCATCACAAACACACACAAAGTTTTGCAGCAGTGCAATTTGCCCTTTTTTGCGGGAGAGAGAAGACATAATTGGTTTATTAGTTTATATAATAACCTTGTTTTCCATACATTTTTTTTCCCTCATATTATTTTTTTTAAATAAATGCCGTATGTAGGGGAGCTTTATTTGTTTATTTTTCATGACACAACTGTCACTGCATCCCAAAATAAATGAGTTCACTGCTGCCATCATCACTGGAAAGCCCTGGGGCGACTGTGTGTGGCTGTTAGCGCTGATATATGTGAATCGGATGTTTTTTTGCAATGAGACTCATTAGCAAATGTCTGCATTTGGCCTAATTTAAATGCTTGCAAATAGAACAGGAACAGCGAGACACATTTTGCTTCGCACCGCAGATCAGGCTGCATTACACCCTTTGAGGTGCTTTGAGAATTACAGTTTGTTTTCGTCTTATTTGTGCAGGTTTAGCGACTACAAAAGCAGCTCAATCCACAAGTTTTCAACTCATAATTCAGACGTAGAAGAAAACATATGGTGCTGGAGGACAAGCTGAGCTGCAGGTGATCCACCAGGTTAAAGGTAAACTGCTTAATCAGCTCAATCAGCGGATGTATCTACTAAAAGCTCTCAATGTCATTTTTTGTCAGATTTCATGCGTGCATCTGCTCACTCACCGGTCAGCGCACGGAGTTTTATGCAACAGCTCATGAAATCATCAAACGTGATCCTGCCGTTGAAGCTGTAGCGGTTCATGATGATTCTCATAGCCTGAGGGCTCAGATTATAACCTGCATGGGAACATAAAATAAATGACATTAGCATTGCACACTGACAGCAATGAATTCATATTTTTATTTTACTCTGCAAATGTTGTAAGTCTATCTACGTACAAATATTAATCCACTTTCATGTACTGTTTAACTGAGGAGTTTCCTCAAATAAAACCTGTTTCCTGTTAGATTTGAGAGATTTTGAATTAAAAATAAAAACTACAAGATGACTGACAGGTGGTTTTGTTGGGTTGCTCGTACCCATGGAGGTGAAGGCCTGCTGCATCTCATGGCCCTCCACCGTTCCACTGTGGTCCCGGTCGTAAGACGCGAAGGTCGACTTCCAGCCGTTCACAGCCTGCCACAGTTCCTTGAACTCAGAAAAGCCCATGCTGTTGGACATGTCCCTCTGAGACAACACCGTCAGTCAAGGACCCATCACAACCTTTTCTAGTTGTACCATCATGATCACATCATCATCATCATCATCATCACAAATGTCTCTCGACTCGCTGAACATCCTCCTGCCAGACGGGAAGCTCGCCATGGGGATAATGAGATAAAACACTGTTTCTACAGTATGCCTCAATTTAATATTACATGCTTGTATAATACACAATGTATACAACTCCAATACTAGTACTTAAAAGGACATGCACCAAATGATGAATATCAAACTAAGACTATTTCCACGATGTCCATCAGCTGCACACTCAGAAATAAAGCAAATTTAATAAGCATAATTATCTCTTTAAGCATACTTAAAGCTTGGGTAGGTTACATTGGAGAAGCCAGCAAGAGTAAGCTAGATATTTTCATTTATACACCCGAAAAGCCCAATGTTGCCAACTGTTTTCCAATGAAAGTGGCAAACAGTGGCTCCAAATGTCGCTAAATCTCGTGAGAACTCATTCACGTGGATTGTTAACGGATGACAGATTTTTTTTTTTTTTTTTTGACTTATTGATTGATGTAAAGAGTTTTTCAACAAATTTAACAAATAATGTTTCTAAACGCCCATCCAGGCTTTAATTTTGACACTTTTTAAGTGTGAACCAAGCCCCCGGGAAGAGCGGCAGGCTCTGAAGAAAAGTTTCATAGTGGCCAATTACACGTGATGGCATTGGTCCCAAAAAGCCAATTTGTCATTGACACATTCAAATCTGCGTGTTATTTTTTTTTTTCACCGTGCCCTGCCTCCAACGCTGGACCTTTTCTCAGTATACATCTATGGCGTGAACGGGTTAATCAAAAAAAACTGTATAGACACGTACTGTATTTTCCTGTATTGTAGCTGTGCGTCTGTGTTTTCTGGTGTAGTTCCAACAAAGGGAAACACATTCCTATTTTAGACAACAATGTGCTTCCAGCTTGTGTTCCTGTCCCCCAGGCACAAAGCCGGGCCCACGTACAAAAGGTTTGGTGTGGAAAACCTTCTGCAGTCAACACTTAGTTACTTACTCCCCACCGGTCATTAAGCCACTCTTAAGAAATCTAAACACGTCACTAATGAACAATTACAGGTACATATCAGACCTCCCAATATAAGTAAAATAATTGAAAAGGTTGTTTTTCAACAGCAAAAAAAGGCAAATTGTTTTCCTGTGAGGATTCCGACCACGCCGAAGCACTTACACTGCCACCGTGGTACTCAAGTGTTCCAGTGAGCAAGCATGTACAATACCTGTGATAATAAGTGGAATCCAGCCATCATTAATGGCATGATTTACACTTGTGCTTTTCCTACTATGGCATGTCAAAATGCCTGGTGTGAAAAAGGCCTGTTGGCTGATGGCAGAAGGATACATCCAGCATGCTGATCATCAGTCTGCACGTCTCCAGATTGAAGGCTGCAAAAGGAAAACAGACTGTGAGCACACAGTCATATGGATACAATCTAAAAAATGTCTCACATTTAGCGGGTAAATGTTGCATTACTGCAAACAATGAACAGCCAGTCTAATCAGAAACCCTGCACCAGTATAAATAGTGATTTTATCATCTTAGTGATTTGAACAATAATGCAAAAATTTCTACTCCGACAATGTAATAGGATTTGTTATGTAGTTGGTTTTGAGAACTTTCTATCAAATCACTATTTTAACCATCTTGTCTGTTCCTGAAAAGCATTATGTGTTGCAGTAAAGCATGTGCTGATGTAAGATCATCTGCATCCATAATATTAAATAGAAACACGTTCATAAACATTTGTTTAACACTGTAACCCTCCCTCCTTCCACTGGTTTGTCTTGTCTGTACTAAAGCTTTGCACATTGTTTGGATTGGTTGCAAATGTCAGTTTAACAATGTAATATATGTGCAGTTCGCCCCCATCTGAAGCATTATAGTGGTAGTGAGAACAACTGATAACAGCCATTTGATGAGCTTTTATTAAATAGATACTGTTTTTATTGTTATGGTTGTTGTCCATCTAGAAAGTCTATATTAAAATCTAAATTAGAAACGTCAGTGGCAACACAGGAAAACGAGGTCACAGGTGAGATAAAGTTAATAAAACCATAACATACTCAGTTCAATTCAACCCAGAGCTTTTTGTTTCTGCCCCAATGTTTCCTGTCCATCTCAACTGTCAGCTACAGAATAAAAAATGCTGTTGCTGAGCAGAAGTACTTTGTATTATCCTTTTTGTTCTCTATTCCAAACTGAATTAATTTACAGTATCCTGCCAGCGGCAGAATGACAGAACAGGTCTGAGTACAACAACAGAGAAGTCATTTAAAACTTTAACTTTCACACATGTAGACTGCCTCGTTCTCCTCCCTACGCGGATTCTGCCGCTCTTTATACCAAAACACGCAACCTGACTTCCTCCTTTGCTCCTCATCATACCTACTACAACCAGTAGAGGTCACCGCCTAAACATCTGAACCTCCCTGCTGTCAGCCTGCTTAGCAATGGATGATAACGGCCTACTGAGCCAACTAGGGAGGTAGAGTAGGGCCATATCAGCACAAAACTATGCTCCCGATCACAACTGATAACAGACATTTAATCGGCGGATAACATTCGAAGCGGGTGACACATTTTAAAGCAGTATAAAATATGAAGTGGTTGTGCGCACATTGGAATTTGCAACCACCCAAAAATAATTTCATTGATTGACGTTCGGACCCACAAGGTCTTGAATTAAAAAAAATTTCAGTGGGAGGCATATTACATTCCTTTTAAAAGAAGGGTTTTAAGTTGAATTCCTCATATAAACCGCAAAGAAGTGACTAAATGTTTAGAAAAGTGGCTTCATGCTCCATGTTGATGCTTCCAATGCCCCGGTGAGCCACTGCACACAAGAGCATTAAATGTGTCTCTGACTTACAGAGCATGTGTGTCTTGCATGGATAAAAAATTAAAAAGAATCTGGTGTTCTTACGTTTGTATGTGCCAGAGATGCCGGACTGCGTGAGGCAGCACTGCAGCTCGTCTGCTGTGATCTGTCCATCCTGTCAACAGTTTTAAAAAACACAAGGAAGGGAAATACACAATGTCAGAGTCCAGTTAGAGAGCAAGCAGCAAAGTGCACAAAGATCACAAAAACATCAAATTCCCGTGGGGGGGTGCTTTACCTGTCCAGCTACGGCTGAAAAATATCCATAAAGAGGATCCTGCTGCA
>CALSCE010009506.1:13199610-13249216 GCA_943593645.1 Bovichtus variegatus | reverse complement strand
ATATGATATGATATGATATGATATGATATGATATGATATGATATGATATAATATAATATAATATAGAAATAGTGGACTTCAACAACCAGCATGCATCACTTCTCTTCTCCCGCCAACTCCCCGGAACACGCATAACGTCACGCAGAATATGGCTGCCGAAAGTGCAGTGAATACAAAAAAACTATGATTTTGGGGCAAATTTTCATCTGATTTGGATTTCATACCTCAAAATGTCGGACTCTTTGGAAACACAAACTCTACAGGACCGACAGGACCGTCTGCGGGAGCTGACAGAGTTCACAGAAGACTGCAAAAAGAAGCTGAACGATATATTTGAGACGCTGGGATGGTCGCTGGACTACAAGGACTCCAAACAGGTAAATTAACCGTTAGGTTAGCTAACGTTAGTTTAACGTTTAGTCTTTTTAAAATGAATCTTGGTTTGTCGTAGTTATATAACATTATGATATTAATAAATTAAACCAAATTTAAAAAATATATTTTTCTCTAAGCAATATCGTTAGGGTTAACATTGTTTTAATGTTAGCTAGCCTCAACGGTAGACGTTAAATCGGTTAGCTAACGTTAACTCTGAATTACTGATAGTCTTTAAGCTAACGGTTAATGTTAACGACGAGATAAAGCTATGCAGTTACATCAATTACTTTTGGAATATCCCCTTTGTACATTTTGTTTATCCCAAAGATATCTATAAAACCAGTCGTGGAAGAAGTATTCAGATCCTTTACTGCAGTAAAAGTACTAATACCACAATATTAAATTACTCCACTACGAGCTACAAGCAAAAGTCTTGCATTCAAAAACCTTACTTGAGTAATAGTATATAAATACTATCCGCAAAATGTACTTAAAGTATTCTGAGATTTCATTGTGCAGTAACATGTTCCGTCAGTCATTGTTTTACTGTTATATCTATCGTGTTAATATTACTGTTGCATTAATGTGCTTGTTGCTTTTTACTGCTGTAGATGCTGTTTGAGGTTGTGCTAATTTTTTGAACCACGTATCTGTAAAAAGTCAAGTTTTCATGAGCTCTGAAAAACAGCCCCTTCGTTTTATTTACCTTTCTTCTACCATGATAACAGCATTTGTCACGTATGATTTATATAAATAACCACATAGGTTTGCCCCCACCAAAAGCAATTTTGCATTTGGAAATGCACTTTAAAGTACTAAGATTCCTGCGAGAGGTGTGTTAATATATTATTAATAATACTATTTTGGTTTCCCTGCACAGATTGAATGAATACCACACATACTTTCTCAACATACAGGTGTTGAAATTTTTTTAAAGTCTGAAATATCAGATCAAACGTGTGTGTGCAGACAAACACAGAGACAGGGTGTAGGTGTGTGTCATATAAAAGTGAATTCAAAAACAATTTTATTTCTTTTTTTGAATGTTTTCTCAGGAGGCGATGGAGCAGTGTCCTTACGACTCCAACCACAGAGTTCCGGTGAGGAGCATGGAAAAACACAAAGCCTCCTGCAGCCGCCGAAAGATGGGCTACTCCGCTGAGGAGGAGGTAACATACACATGGCTCTAGTCTAATAAATACAACCGTAGCAAAGTTACAGAGTAAAGCATGTCAGACATTTATAGTACAACTCACTGGAACTGTAATGCTCTCAATCATTAAAAGAACAATAAAAAAAGTTGTATCACCCTTTTGCAGGCGGAGATGTTCGACCCTTCTGTGTGTTATGAGAACAACAGTGTCAGAAGCTTCACAATGGGTGAGTCATTATTGATGACAATTATCGTAAATTCCAGTTTAGCTAATCAAGCTAAAGGGTTCAATAAAATGTAGTTTATTTCCTTGTAGAGATTTGAAGACAATACAAGTATTATGATGCTTTTGTTCCTGGAGATAACAACACAGAAATAACAATCATTGTCGTAAAATATTGTTGCTCAATATAAGAGCTTTCAAAGCTCCAAAGGTCAGCTAGTCAAATTCAAGATGCTTTGGAAAATAATAACCTTTTTTTGTTACATTTTTATTGTAATTGCAGTTGATGATAGATGATAAGAAAACCTCTTTACTTTTTCTAAATAACTGCAAGACATTATGAAATATTATGATTTATAAATATATTTGTAATTGTCTATTTAAAAAAAATACAACCACTTACCTCATGTGCTCATCTTTAGTACAGGATGAAATTATTCCGCATAAGGGAAAAGTAATTGAAAAAAAATCATGTGTATTTAAAGTTAAAGTTAAATGTGTTTGTTTCTGGTTTGACCAACTCTGGCCACAAACAAACACTGTCTATATTTTTCAGTTGTCATGTCATTTCCTTCATGCAGACAAATCCACCCAGCACCAGGTGATCCTGCAGGCGAGATCTGCTGCACCACTGATGAGGATGGAAGGTGTCTTCTGGCAAGGTGTGCGCTTAATTTGTAACAGATGACTACAAAACAGTTTCCTCTAACGTGCTAATGTATCATATCCTGACCAGAGACGAGACAGCTTTATTGTTACTCTCCAGATGCAATAACAAACCACTAGATATCACTGGAGGATTATCTGCTAACTTTACTAACTCATCGCTCTGCTGTTTGGTCCCTCCCAACCTACACCCGCCTCCAATGCCCCCCAAATATTCATCCCTGTAAATAAGAAGCTATATATTTCTTTTATTTGGGCTTCGTCATATTTTATTTAATATCATTTTTCTGTTTTCTGTGTTCTGTTTGCAGTGACAGGGGTGAGTATTAGAGAGGAGCTGGGCTCTAGAAAGTTCTGCTTGCCCGATTACGTGTAGTATCCTTTAATATCATATCCTTTCAAACCGCTGGACTGACACACACACACACACACACACACACACTTAAACCACTCTTTTCCCTTTACGTGTAGGGGAAGGTTAACATTGTGAAAGTAAAAAAAAAATTCTAACTGTTTTCAAAGATTTATGTACAAAATATTGTCACTTCCTCTTTCTATGAAGTCCAATGCTAATATAATTTCAGTTAAAAGCCATAATATCTTACTGATTTTACTGAAATCTCTCTGGCATCACAGCAGCTCCATGTGCATCATCAACAATGACACAAATTTAAGACAAGAAACAAGGGAACGGACATTTAACATAACATTACAACCACTGGAGACGATATGTTTAAGACCCTTCAATGTACATTTGATCTGGGATTCAACTCTGTATTTCATTTTAAGATTGACTGGTGAACTGGATTATCATTTAATTAGAGCCATTTCACTTTCCCCAATTTAAGTAACATGACATTTTCCTTTTGGGGAAAATAAAAAAAAATCCGAATCCAGTTTTGTGTGAATTTTAGAGCTGCTTTGCCGTGCAGTGTAAGCAGTGATAATTCACTATGTCTTGGTTTCCTACTTTGATGACAGCTGTTTGTGTTTTGAATGAACAATGTGTGAGAGTGTTGTGTGTAAAGCCTCTCTGCTCCCCCATCAGGTCAGTACTCCGGCCAGCCTGTCGACGTGCCCCAGAATCACAAGCGCGCGGTGTGTGACCTCACTGTGGCCGACCGATTGGCTCTGTATGATCATGTGGTCAGCGTCAACCAACATAAGGAAGCTGCCTCCTCTAGCAATGAGGATCTCTACGTAGATTTGGTGTCCAAACTCCAGAAGGGTAAGACTCCCACGTCGTGGTGAATACCTCCCAGAGAATAATAAAATACTGGATCAAGAAAAAAAGTGCAAACATTAGTTTAAGTATAAGTTAGCTGTATTTTGTGCTTGTCAGTTCCAAATAAAAACATGGTGTGGTCCTTCAGTAAAATATTGTTTTGTGTATAGATGAAGAACAGAATGAACCAAAGACTCACCTGGAGCTGATGGCAGAGATGAGAGACTACAAGAGGCGACGTCAGTCTTACCGAGCCAAGAACGTTCACATCACCAAGAAGTCCTACACCGAGGTACGAGCGAGCAACGCAATACTTTTTTGACTGCTTCTGCCTTTACTCCTTAATTCTTTATATATGTTGTCACACATTTCCAGGCTCCAGTGTTCTGTTATTTTTTGTCTTCAGAGTTCAAATGGCTTTGTTCTTGAGTGGACAAGCAAACGACAAAACTGTTAAGCAAATGCTCAACACCAACGCTTGAGATCCTGACAGTGCAGCACACAACAGAAGTTTATCTGCTCGTCACGTCTCCTCAACTTAAGCCAGAAGTTTCAACAGCTTCAAAAGCGCCAATGATTTAATGTAGTGAACATGCAGGAAACGGCAACAATAATTCTCTGTCAATTTTGTAAAAGGGATTTGCAAATCCATCTTTATTCACATTCATTTGACAACTGGATAGCCACAAATGGCCAGACCCTCTGAGGAAGTTGAGAACGTAGGCGCAAAAAGTAAAAGAGGTGGCTCCTACTCAGTATAGAATTAGATGTTTAGTAATCTTCAGGTCTGGATAAGAATGGGGGAAAAAAGAGAGGAGAGTATGGAAATATAGGGTGTGTCCAGACTATTTCCCGTATTCTGTTTTCAAAAATCTAAAATTCAGAATAAAAAAAAAAAAAATTGATCATACAAGGAGAGTTTGTTTTTAATGGCATTTAGAACAGCCAACTGCCAACCTGAATTATGGCGTGTGACTGAACAAATATTTGACAACACAATGGCATTCATAGTCAGAATATAATATACCGGTACAGGTTAACAGTTAGGTTTTAAAACCATTTATTTAAATAATAAGCATCTAGCTATTTGTAGTCAGATGTCAAATATATTGTGAAAACTCTACAGAGAAGTCAGGAAATTTGAGTCTGGAGTCTGGAATTTTGAAATGATAAATGTGTCTGACTTTCTCTCTTTTTTTTTTTTTTGTCAAACGTGCATGCTTGAGAATGTGGGTGGGTCTGACTGAGGGAGCTGCAATGTCTGTTTGGTAATTTTTCCGATCGCACTGCAAGTTTTGTTTTGAAAGGCAGAAGTAACACACAGAAATCTTATTGTGAAGGTAAAACTGTTTGGGGTCGCCCATATAAACTGTCCAGGAAATGAAACTGAAAATCTGAACCATAGCGCATGGGTCCTCGGTAAAATGCTTTTCTGTTTTTAAATAAAGGTTAAGAAACTAATTGATTGTCACTGTAATCACCCTGTAGGTGATCAGAGAGGTGATCAACGTCCACTCAGAGGAACTCACCAGACAGTGGAGAGAGGAAGAGGACGAGGAGGAGTCGGCGAGAGCTGAACTCTCCTCCCACAAGTACGACAAACACTGACTTCCTGATTAACGGTCTCCTATAATGATGTTTATTAAGGAATTAAATGTATTTTAAAGTGTAGAAAATCTGTCAGCCGTTAAAGGGCTAAGGACTGATATTATTTGTCTGTCAGGCGTCGGCTGGATGCAAGACGGTCAGCTTCGTCAGAGTCTCGCCAATCCCACAGCAGACGCCATCGAAGCCAAGACAGAGAGAGCAAGAAGAAGAAGAAAAAGAGGGAGAGGTGAGAAAGGACACATTACTTCTTTGTATTGGTCTTAGTTATTTTTGCTGCATTACTGGATGCTTGACATTAGTAAGACGGCATATTGAGGCCATTGTAAGTATATTAAAAAAATAGGGGGGGTTAATAACGTGAGAAATAACTCAAAATTTCCGAGAAAAACACGAATATTCATTGAGATTATAAAGTCACAAATTTACAGAAAAAAACTCGGAAGATTCTTGTTCTTTTTGTTTGTTTTTTTGTGTAGGGACCATATTGCTTCCCTTTACAAGGTTGGATCATTCTCATGTCAATGTTTTTTCACGTAAATTTGGGAGTTTTGTTTTGTAAATCTACCACTTTAATCTCAGAGAATTTCCAGGTTTTGTTTTCCAGGATATAACCCTTCTCTCCTGAATCTGTATAATTTTTTTTCCCTAGTTTGCCGTCCTACAAAACCAGATATTGAAAAGTCAATTTATTGATTTATTGCTTAAACAGGCTTTTGTTAGTGCAAGTGCCCAAATGGACTCTCAGTTTTGTTTTCTTGTTGGGTCTTCGCAGGGATTCCCGCTCACCTGATGACCACCACCACGACCGAAAGAAGAAAAAGAAGAAGAAGAAAGAGGAGGAGAAGAAGAAGTGATCAGCTACAACAGAAGTCAGATCAGAAGAGGTCAAAGGTCATTGTGGCCTCTTCATGTCGAAAATTGTCACGTGTCTTAACATTTTAAGTTATTTTGGAACGAAACCGATGGGAATAAAATTTTGTGAACAAATACATCAACATTTTGAGCTTTTTGTTCTTCACAAACAAAAACATTTCAATCATGTTTTACTGCTACTGCTCTTAAATTTCAGTGTTTTACAGAGAATTACACGTCTGCCAATCTTGAACAGGCCCCAGCCGCCTCTTCCTAATTGGCTGGTAGTGGTTTTCCACTGCAGATCACATGGAATGTGGGACAGGAGTGTCATAGCTGACACACTTTTATAATGAGGTCAAAGGTCACTTTTGTTTTAGGCTTTAGTTTTGCTGTGTGTCTTCAACTGTTTACACAAGGTTTCTGCGGTCATTGGGAAAATCCTGGGAAATTTGGGTTTCAGAAGTCTTAAAAGTTTATTTATAAAAGTTTTAAAAAAAAAGGCTTCCGTTCGAAAAACCCATTTCATAAAAGAAAAAAAAAATGCTTAAAATGTGCAGGTTATTATTTAATACAGCATTTATGATTCCTTGATAGTATGTTGAAGGGTTTAAACTATTCTCTGTATCTGTAACTCAAATCCACATTCCTCTCGGTTCAGATTATGTCTGCAACTCACGATTATTTTCAGTATTAATTATTTTCTCGATTAATTGTTCGGCAGAAAAAACATCAGAAAACAGTGACACAAGGTGAACGTTAAATGTCTTGTTTTGTCTGTTCAGGATTCTTTTGGATTCTTCTTCTTTACTTTTAACAGAAACTGTAAACTTTACAGTTTCTGTTAAAAGTAAAATACAAATTCTCACATTTCACGAGTTGGAATCATCAAATGTTTGGCATTTTCACTTTAATAATCACTTATGGGTTATTAAAATGCTTGCCAATTAATTTTCTGTCAATCAACTAATAGTTGCACCTGTTGTTTACATCTGTAGTTCATCCTAAATAATTAAAATAAAAAATCTATAAAATGTTTTCTTCATAATAAATTGTTTTTGTGCTTTTTATTTTTCAGATTAATTGATTTAATCTGTTTTTCAATGTGCTGTGTTTAAAATGTTTTAGATTTTTCAGAAAACAAAACTTTTTGCGTTTTGATGAAGGTTATTGTGACAATGAAATGTATTGTTCAGTGTAAAAATTCTAAGGATCTATTTTGAGCTGCAAAGTGTTGACATTGTTTGTTGGATTTTCGGTGTGAAGGTTATGTTTTATGTTTTGTTGGGGGTAGATTTTGTCATAAACCTTTAAACAGTTTTCAGTGAAATTTGTGGGGAAATGTGAGCAAAGAAATTCCTTTTTGGTGGAGATTTCAGATATTAAAATGATATACACATGAAAAGAATAATTAATGTAAAGACTTTGCTGGCATGAAGTATCTGCACAAATCCATCCATCTCTCTTTCTCTCCGTCTTGACCTTTCTCTGCTGATCCTGGATTCTGGCTCAGGTATTTCTCACCCTGCTGAGACGCAGAGATAGAGGACGAGAAGAACAAAAAAGAAAAGTTTCGGAGAGGATCCCGTCAGTGCCTGGGAACCTGAGGGATCCTGGAGAGAGAGAGAGGACGGGAACCATCGGGGTAAGGAGAGCTGCGCAGGGAAAGCTAAATCAGGTTGTTTTTGTCCTTGTCTGAATCCTGAAAGTGTCCTGTGCAGGATCTGGTCTCCTCTGAGGGGAATCTGCAGCACCATGGGAGCCTCCAGCAACAAGGTAAGAGGAGAGGGTCTGGGTTTGGCATGGGGCCCTGCGGGATTGGTGTCTGTTGGTGGAAATTTAGTTGACTTGAATCACGAAAATTGTGTAAAATTATTTGTTGTGAAGTGTTTACTTTTGGAGTAATTGGACAGCAGTGGCAACAGGTGGGATATAGTTAATGGACAGTTAATATAAATGTGACAGCTTTTAGATCAAAGAAACTGTCATGGTGTAGCTGTTCAAGATAACTGATATTTAAAAAATGAAATATTGATACGTTATTAATACACATGATACTATCTTGTAAATAATTCAGCACCTATTAAATAATTTCCGTACAGTACAGTTCTAGTTAGACTCCATCTCCCTACACTCGTATTTTGAGTGTAATTTCCCAAAAAAGAGCCAAAACGCACAATAAGCAAAGCGTCTTAATAATTATTGTCTAAAATTTGAATATTATGAGTTCTTCATTTGTTCATTAAAATATTTGCGTATTTTCTTTCTCTCTTTGTCAGATTTTGTTGCTGTCTTTGGCAGACAGCAAAGTCATTAACCTAATTCTTACTAATAACCTTATACTTCCCTGACACTCTTATGTGTTAGGTGAAGGCCTGTTTCTGATCAATCAAACTCATTCAATACTGAACTGACCTGCAGAGAGAATCGTATCTGTACAGCAGCAAGGGTATTTGTCCAAAAACGTTTGGCCTTAAAATAGTATTTTAATGTAACTTTCTGCTACCTGCGTACACCTTTCTTCAATACAACAGATTAATTCACTCAGAGTCATAAAGCCCATTAAGTTGTGCTGAGAAATGTTTGTCAGTATGTGTTAAACAATGAAGGATGTGTTGTTTTGCTGAGAGGGTGTTTCTGTGGATCATTTTCCATTGTGGTTAACGATTAGTATAATGTTTAACTGAAAGAGCATGGAGCAGGTGAAGGGAGTGTCTCACCTCACTGTCCCAGAGGTCCTGCAGTCTGGATTATTGCTTTGTTCTCACTGCTTTCTGCTTTACCTACAGCTCCTGTGACAGTGGATTTTGGATTTATTCCCCAACTAAAAGAAAGGGTCATATTGTATTGCAGGATAATGAGAACTTTTCCTCATCACGGATCAATGCTGAACATATTAACACTGTTTATTTCTGTATT
This sequence comes from Bovichtus variegatus, assembly GCA_943593645.1. Classification (NCBI taxonomy): domain Eukaryota; kingdom Metazoa; phylum Chordata; class Actinopteri; order Perciformes; family Bovichtidae; genus Bovichtus; species Bovichtus variegatus. Next base: position 13,240,192 of record CALSCE010009506.1, on the reverse strand, counting down.
CTTTCCAGCATTTTTGTTTTGTATCTAGGGTAACAGAAACATACGTCACTTCTGCTCTTTGCTGCATTTTTGCTAAATCAAAAAAAGCCCTTTGAATTTCTTTTGATGGCAATAACAAAAATAAAAAGATATTGCCAGCCATGACTGTAAACTGTCCATGACTGCATCTAACGCTCTACGTTTAACGTCAGGGATATTTTAACTTCAAAGTAGAGAGACTGCGTAATGGATTGTTGATTTGAAAGGTTAAGAGTTTAAATATTTAAACTTTCAGAATGTCCCTCCAGCGGTTTTCCAGAATTTAATTTCTCAGACTGAGATTTCAGAAAAAAAGAAGAAAAATGTGGTTATATTTTTATCCTCTTCAGTTTATTGACCTTGTGTAGAAGTCCACTGTGCAGCTTCTCCTGCACGTTTAAATTTTCAGGCATTTTTCTTTTTTTTCTTTTTTTTTTCCTTTTATACAGTGAAGCTTAAGGAATGTCAGAAGAGTCTGAGAAGAACTCCGCGGTTTTCATCCTGACAAAGAAACCTCTCAGTCGGTTTAATTCTCACCCAAACACCAGCAGAGTCTCATCTGAGCAGCTCAAACCCTTTTGATTTATCAAATGATTTTCTTTTTGAATGTAGTCCACGTTAATGATCTGACACAGCAGGCTCTGTGGTCAGTAAGTTCATCCGTGAAGGATCATGCCTGTTGCTTTTTTGGTGCAAGGTTTCTGTAACTTAACTGCAGTTTAGGGACCTGTATTTGTGGATCTGTCGGGTAAATATGGAAGATAACTCACTATTTTGGCCTGATTCATCATGGATGCACCTATTTATCACATGAATTAATCATGGTTTAGGCACTGGATTGAAGAGATACGAATACAGTTTTATATACTGCAGGTTAAACATCTATATCTAAAATACAAAACACACCAAAAATATACAAGAGCATCGTATAACCATGTAATAGATTTATATTTGTTTATTATTTGTATCATCAGTTCAAGGACCTATTAATGTGTATTATGTCACAGAAATTTTATTTAATTTTCATTTATATATCTACAGCTGCCATTATATTAAATAAATGACTCAATAAATAAAGGAAATAATAATGAAAGAAAATAAATACATTGGGAAATAAATAAGGAAACTATTAAATATAAAAAAAATATTAATATAAAAATATGTCAAATAAATGTTTCTATTTCTGTGCATATGCTTTTATTAATTTATTTAATTATTTATTTATTAAGTCATTTATTTATTATAATTGCAGATTTAGTACTTCAATAACCCCCTAGCCTAATATTCTACTGATGACACTTTTTTTTTTTTATCATTATCATTTATTGTTATACGTAAATCTCTTCTTTGGAGTAAAAAAACCAAAACAACTACCCTTGGCTTCATTAACAGAAATGTATATAGTATATAGTAAAATGTGTCCACAAACACAGAGAATACAAATAGATATACATTTATCATATAAAGAAATATATATATGTTAATATAAATATATATAAATATACATACATTTATACAAGAATTAAATATATATATATATATATATATTCTATATGCTGTATATATAAGTACATTCAAATGAGGAGAAATTGTTTCACTAACTCTTAGATAATATCAGTTCAAGTTTGAAATAATTGAGGACCATTTAGTCAGGAATGCATCTCTTTTTAATTGTGTTCTTGCAGTTATGTTTTCCATGTAGTAAACATCCCTAACTTCATCCCTCCGTTGTGTTACCGTGGGGGGCTTCACACAGTGACTGTTCTGTACCCAAAGTCATAATTCACATTTACTGTTGAACTGCAAAATATCCAGAACTGGTCTTCATACTGATTGTATTAAGTGTTAGATGATATTTAATGAAGGTGTTTTCTCCCCTGCAGGCATCTCTCCTCTCAGGGCTGCTCGTGTTCATGCTGTGTGTCATCTCGTCTCTCTGCCAGGATGAATATTCTGGAAACCACTCAGGTCAGAGCTGCTGTGATGGATTATCATTGACAGTTTATAAAGTTATTACTGCTTCACAGAACATCAAATGGAAACAAAATTAGAAACAAGCTAAACTAGATTCATTTGTTTCTTGTTAATTATGAACTGATGTTCCATTTTGAGGAAAGGTATAAAAAATTTTTTAGAAATTGTTTGGTCTAGAAAATACCAAAAATAATGACAAATATCCATCACAATTTACAAAATTTCCAGATTTATTTTAAGATTTCTTTCTAAGTCGATTGACAGCCAAAATAAAACCCAAAGATTTATTTCTGGAATAATCTGAAAGTATTTTTTCTGCTGAAACCAGTAAATGTTTTGTATTTAAACTTGATAATTTATCTAAAAAATATAATATAATTTCTTCTGGATATTATGTTTGAAGAAGTGGGATTACATTATATATTCAGCACAAAGCAAGAACTGCTCATCAGTATTTAAACCTGCTCAGCTGCCTGTGAATTGACACACATGTGAGTGTTGCTTTGTATTATGTAATCCTTCTTCTTTAGAATTAATATTGATTGTCTCAAAGAAAGGGCTCATCCGGGATTTGAACCCGGGACCTCTCGCACCCGAAGCGAGAATCATACCCCTAGACCAACGAGCCACTTATAAGATGAACTCGCTGACATCCTGTGATTAACATATGTGTCTGTCCAGGTGAGGAACACACATTTGAAGGCTCTTTGGTCGAAACCTACGACAACTTAGCCTCCCCTCACCCAGGTGAGCACAATGACTCTTACTGTGTATTCTAACCTGATTATATCTGACCAGCAGTTTGTGTTTTTGTCCAAACAAAACGCACACATGGCTGCTGGCAGACCTCCAAACTATAAACATGGACCACAAACTGTAAAATTCATTATTAAATGTTTAATATGCAACCTTTCCCAATTAAAATGTCTCAAAACAACTAGACCGTTGTTATATATTTTGTTGAGTTGTGTATTTACATTTTCCCAAATGTTTCCAACAATTTTCAAACACAGAGAAATGTGTAATTTTAATCAAGGTAACGCTTGCGTTTCATTTGGTCTCCTGTAATGGCGTCTTATCTTCTTTGAGCATGCGTCAGCGTTTCATAAACTGACTGTTTATCTAGTTTTAAGCCTCATTTAGATCTTAGTCGTTTTAATCTTTATATTTTAACCGGATGAAGGATTTATCAGAGAAACAAGCAGAGCAAAGCGGTGAGCTCACAGTCTGAACAGTGTCGGAGAAACACTGATTTTTAACGTGAAACTGTTTTATTTAGTGTTTTAAACCATTTTGTTTCAACAAATTTGTTTGTTTTGGAGAGGAGGAGACCTGTGGATAATTCTGCTCCTGGTAAAAACCTCTTGAACGATGAAGCTCCTAACCGGCAGATGTTATTGTTTTGATTGAGAGACCCCTAGTGGCAGAAAACTACGTATTGTCCCAGGTCTAAAAGTCTAAATGTCTCCTCTGTGCCATCAGAGTACCCACCTGAGTCGACTCACAGCTACGACGAGGACCCGAGGTCCGGGGAGAGGGAATATGACTCCTACGGCCCCGAACCCACCCAGGTCACCATGATCACTGAGGACGTCTTCCCCTACGCCACCACTGCCGAGTCCCACTACGCCAAGGAGGACACAGAGACCATGCAGGTATGAGCGCTGAGCGCTGGGGGTCTTTACTGCTGTCAGAGCAGCTCCTATTAAACCACAAGGTCCATTTAGAGTCAAGAACGTCAAGAAATGTTTTTTAATCCTACAGATAGCAGCTAATTTCTTACAAAACTTGCCAAAAGTGCAATTTCTGACTTTTTAGAAATGGATTGAAGTATTTACACAAAGTACAAACGGAGCTGTTATCACTTAATTATCTAGTGGAAATAAGGTTTGTGTATATAATATTGTTTACATGTTTTATTGTTTAAGAAAAATAGCATTGTTTGACATAAAAGAAGTGCCAGAAGTGCATTATTCAGAGTTTCAATACTTTGACCAGACATGAACTTTAACGCAGGACTAGCAGCTAAATTTGTACTGGAAAATAAATGTCATGGTGGGAAAAAGTTTTTTAAATGGTATACAAATGTGAAATGTCTTAATCAGGCCGCATCCACCCACTATTCACCTTAAATTTAATATGAAACAATGAAGGGGCTTTTAAGAAGCATAGTGAATGTAAAAAAAGTGACCCGACTTTTATTTTTATTAGCTATCTTTCAAGAACAGTTTAAAAGAACCGATAAAACAAAATGACGTTAAGAGAGTCATTAAGAAGAAAAAAAAAACTTGATTCACGCTCCCCATGGTACAATATTGTTGCGTTTCAGGTCCCGTACGAGTATCCTCCAGCAGGACCGGACACCTCAGAGGAGTCTGGTGATGACGCAGCACTCGGGCAGGAGGGGCCGACAGAGTGCGACTGTGAACCCGGACAGCCTGGATTCGCTGGCTTTGCGGGACCAAAGGTACCAACTCATTTCTTCTAACCAATATTTTCAATGTGTCAATTGACAGCTTTCATGTTAAAATATCACTGCTGGCCATCAAAAACTGTTCTTAGTACATATAGACTAAACTTGTTCTGGAATAAATTTAATGAATAAATGTGAGAAAGCCTGTCGGAGAATATTTCTTATTATGAAACTAAAGGGGTTTTGTAAAATACTGCTGTATAGATCGTATCCTCATTCATAACTTTGACATTAAATTCTAAATTAATGTTCGAAAGTTGCGTAGTATTTTTTATTTTTGGATGTCTATTCATTGTGTTTAAAGCCTGTATTTCTGTGTCAGATCCAGATGAGGCTACACTAATATTATTATAATTATACTGTAAGTAGAATGAGACTCCAGTGGTGCTGCGTGTTGTTTCAGACTCGTGTGATCCAAACATTCCCAATAACTCCAGAGCGTTGAAAAGTCCAAAAGTCAACTTTTATTGATAAAAAAAGATAGATATAATCATTTCCAAAATTCACAATATGTTTTTATCTAACCAAATATTGTTATTATTGATTATTTTTCTCTTCCTGTCAGGGATCCAGAGGTCTGCAGAGTAAGACGGGTGAGCCAGGAACTCAAGGCAGAGAGGTGAGAGTCTGAAACATTATTACTGCATTTTACTTAATGATGAGAAAACCTGAATAACTTAAGTATCAAACTGCAGCTGCTGAGGAGAGCGATTTTACTTGTGTTTCAATGTTTATCTTTAGGGTTATAAAGGAACTAAAGGGGTTCGGGGAAGAGGAGGAGACACCGGAACAGTGGTAAGTAAATCACGTTACAGCATGATGATGATTTATACTGATAGACACATCAGCACTGAGTCAAACAAACTGCAGGTGAAAGTAAAAATGGAGGAACAAACTGAAGGGAAGTGAAAATTTGACGAAATCTGCAGAGACACTTAAAAAGTGTCACACAAAACACAAAAGTAAAAGTGAAAACAGGAAAGGGGCAGATTTAGAAAATCCATTTTTTTCTTTTTATACTCAATGAAAGGCCTTAGTTTTGGGTTAGAACAAGAAAATAAAACTTAGATAAAAACTATATTTAAAAACATTACTAAATGAATCATTAAGTAAGAAAAATAAGTACTGTAAATAAATACTGTAAACCAGAATGTGTAATAAGAATTCATGTAAGAAATTTTGGAATATACATAATCATTTAATATAATAAACCAAAAATCAATACCAAAATGATTAAATGTATAGTGAAATTGAAAATACAATTTTAAACTATTTAACCTAACTGTTTAAAAAAATATATAAACTTGTGTGTCTTACTCGCTGTGTCTCTGAGTTATAAAGATTAGATTTTCTTTGTTCCACTTTGTATATTTTTAGTTTTGACCTTTGACCTCTCCTCTTGCAGGGCGACGCCGGACCTGAAGGAGATGACGGAGCTTCTGGTTTCTCTGGAGCCATGGTGAGTTTAAAACCAGTTTACTGAGCGTCAGCCAAGGTCTGCTGATTATTCTGAATATAAGAAAACAACACTTTTATAATTTATTTAGTTTCTGATTTGGCGATTAAAACAGGACAGTAAGGTCATAAAAATCAATAAAAAATACTTTACTGTAATGTTGAATTCTAGATTCTTCTAATGAAATTAGATTCATAATACAAGCTAATAAAAAACATGTTCTTATAGAATTAGCTTTAAACCTATAAGTAACTTATTAAGCAACTAATTAACTGAATCTTTTGTCGTCAACAGGGTGAACCTGGACTTATAGGAGACCTAGGCGAGCACGGAGAGCTGGGTCTGAAGGTGAACACACACACACACACACACACACACACACACACACACAGTATATACCCTTTTTAGATTGATGAACAGACCAGAGATAATCTAAGAAAAAATAAGTTTAACTTTGCAAGAAAGTTACCTTAAAATTATAATAGTATTACTATAATACCATACGCTCCCAAGACCGGGCAATTCATTGTTGTCCTCTGTAGAGGACATGACACTGAGGCCTTTATTCATTATTCTACACCATGCATGCAGTTTATTTGAGTCCTAATTTACTGTTAAAGCACATCCTGGGCTTTCCAGTGACGTAACACACAGCACATCTTCTGTCTTTTCAAATAGTGGGGGAACTGCAGCAAACGTGTTTTATGTGATGAAATGTATCAAGATATATTGTTCCGTTCTTCATAAGCATGTTGTTTTTTTATTTATGAGAGTCTGAAATACATTTTATTAAGATATTAGAAGTGTGTGTTGTGTTTTATTTTTGTTTCCAATATTCATCAAATGAGTAACAATTAAAAAGAAGATGTATTCTTTTGTCATTACCAAATCGTGCCTTGTAATGTATTTTTTGTGGAAAAGGTTGACCCCAATGTCCACAACAATTAAAGACTAAATAAATTACATTATTATAATATGTTTCTTACATCCCATATTAATTAAATAAAAAATAAAAACAAAGCTTTTTTCTTCAGGGTCTCGGGGGGATTCAGTAGATATCAGCAGGGACTTCTGATTCAATCAGCCATAAATTTATTCTGTCTCAAATTGGTTAATAGATCCTAAAATGTATTTTTTTTATGTTATTAAATGTTTTCGCTATCCTCATAACCTTTTTGCCACATGAAAAATAAAGCTATATGTAATTGAATTGGTAAAACTTATATTTTTATTTGTGACATTTTCACAAAACGCAAATGTCTTTCCAAAATCACAGTTTATAACTTTGTTTGTTTGTTTTTAAATATTGTGGATTTTAATATTTTACTAACAATTTTAGTTTGAAAAAACAAATGAGCAGTGAAAATGATTGTTGTGAAATAAATCTTTGATCGTAATATATTATCTGACATATATTATATTACATTGTATATCACCAGTGTACCAGCGTCATAAACAGCTCCAGCTGAATTTTAATGTTTTATTAAAATGTGACATCACTTCCTGTCCACAGGGGGACGTCGGTATGGAAGGACCCCGCGGAGGAGTCGGAGGTCGCGGTGAGACGGTAAGGAAGCGTAACACAACATTTATTGTTGCCATATCTAAACTGAACTTTGTTGTAAAACTGTTCTTGATATTAGTGTCATTTCTTCATATTTTATCTCTTATTGATTTCCATGAAAGACCCCACACGTGACTCCCTCTACTTTTATAGCTTTTAGACACAATATTGATGCTGTGAGGATCTCTTTGTATTGCATTAAAGCTAAATTAATTACATTCAAACTAAGAGTCCTCCTTAAATCAAAGATAAAATGGAAAGTGTCAATCGGGAACAAATCAATTATGAGATTAATAGATTTGAAAATAAAAAAGAATTTTTAATTTGATTTGCAAATCCATTTAAAAATGTGTCCTTATTTACCATTTTAAAACTTAATCATGAAATTGGCACATTTCAACAAATGACTTTACCAGTTTTTTATTTTAAATGTATCAATTAAATATTTGATGTGATATAGAAATGAAAACACAGGGAAATAGTTGAGTTTTAAGTGTTAATATTAATTAACTCAATATTTTGAAGACCTCATTGACATTTTACATTAAATACAGTTTGATTGTCAATCCGTTTGTAAGAAATTCTTTATTAGGAATAACCCCTTGAGATGTACCATCTCGTTTTCAAAGGGGTCCTCAATGACATTTATTCAATGTAAGCACAATTAGACAATACATTTAACAAAAAACGAAAATAACAACAAAGTGTTTAGACGATAGAAATGTGACAAAAATAAATAAATAAAATAATAAGACTTACAAGATCGGGAGATCATACTCCAAGCAAAGCATGAACATGGATAATATATTATTAGATTATAGAAAAGTATTATATGTCAGTGATAAACAGCCCTTTAAAAAACACTTTAGGACCCTAAAGGATTAAAGTGGGGGTAAACAGCTGTGTAATATTGTAATAATTTTACTTCAACCATTATATTCCAAATAAATAGAGAAAGTAAAACAAATAAATAATAAACGATACATAGAAATGATAATAGGTGTAAAAGCATAATTATGGGACACACAACATGATGCAGCTTCTAATGACGGGTTTACCTAAACTCACAAATACATATGATGGAAACAGTATCTTACTTAATTTTATGTGGTTTCATTTATTATATTACTATAATTATTGTTATTATTATTTAATCGTATTCAATTATTTCTATTGTACACTGTTCTGTGTGTTGTACTGTTCCTGGTTTTAAGACAATTAAAAGTGTTAACAAATAAAATAAAAAAAGAATAGAGGTAAAAATGAAAACTATACAAGAGCAATAAAGACAAAGATACAGGTGGTGTGATGAATAGCAGCACTGTCAACAAGTTTAGTATAATTAATAAAAATATATAATTATGTTCCACAATACGGAGACAGTGATGTTAAAATGAAACATTTCTCATCCAGTATATATGAAGCGGTAGATGAATGTCAATAAAACCAGGTGGTCTGTCCATGTTGATCCAGGATGTGTTCCTTCCTGCTGTTAGAAATCCCCCAGAGTTTTGGCTCCCACACCTTCCGTTTTATAACCACAATAAACCGTCATACGGGCTAATTCAGTTCAACAGCTGGAGCAGTGATGCAGTGAAAGAGGCTGCTGGTGAATTTGGGGGTTTACCAGTTATTGCTGTTAAACAACATGTGAAATAAAATTTTTCCAAACTCTTTATACCAACTGCACTAAATTGTGGGAATGTATTTCTCACCCAATCATCAATCACCAGCAAAACCTTTTGTTTCTGCAGCTCAGTTTGTAATTGTACTTTATTTCAAAATAGATTAAATCAAATTTAAATAGGCAGGCGTCTGCAACAAACACAGTCAGAATCAGAATCAGAAAACCTTTATTCGTCCCACAGCGGGGAAATTTACAGTGCTACAACAGCAAAGGGACAGTGCAGATAAAAGGTTAAGTACAAATGGATAAGTACAAAATATAAGTACAAAAAACACAACAACCGTGGTAAGTAAGTGGCAGGTTAACATAATACATTAAGTGAACATGAACACTACATATCTAATGTTTTTATGCTTCAATATTACTTTTTATTTCACTTCCTCCAGCTTTAATATGTATATATATAGTATATATTCGTTATCGTTATACACATGCACACAGAGTTTATTATTTTATTTTATCATTTATTTGTTTAATTTTAGGGCCCTCATGGTGACGCTGGGCCTGCAGGACCAAATGGAGGTAGAGGTATCAAGGTAAAGAAAAGTCACATTAATGCTTCATATATTTACCTGAAATGTTTTAACCACTTCTACGAATGTAATTAAGATGTGTGATTAGAATTGCACTTTTCTTAAAAGTGTGAAAGTATTTTTGTTGTATTATTTTCAATCTCAGAATTAAAAAATTGGGATTGAAATACACTAAATAATATTTTAAATTTGACGCATTACTGTCACTAGTTCTTTATAAAAAATATTTTAGTTTGTAAATGTTTTTCTGTTTCTTCTCTAAACATTTATACCTTAAACATGGCATAATAATTTACAAATAATGTCAAGGCATATTAGCAAAAACAATCACTTTATAGCACTAAACTTAATGAGTTACCAAGTAAAGAAATATAATTGAATCTTTTATTTGTCAGAGGAGTTTCATTTATAATAGAAATATTTATTGTTTTATTCATTTTAATAATCATCATTCATTTCCACTGCTCATAAAACAGCTGATGTTTTCCATTCAGGTTTAGATTTATGTTTTTGTTTGTCTTTTAGCATTCGAACCATCCCATTTCTGTCTGTGTTTTCTGTTCAGGGGTCCCGTGGTGACGAAGGGAAAGAGGGTCCTCTGGGACGAGACGGGCTCAAGGTATGGGAAACAAAACATTCTGAAAGGCTTGGAGAAAAGGATCCAAAGTACTTTGCCTGTATGGAGGACAAAAGCTGCCAAAATAAAATAAATAACTTGATAAATAAATAAATATATGCCAATAATTGTACCAAACATAATTACATTTAAAAATGAATAAAAAACCTAAAATGAAAAATAAATAAAAGGGAAAATTAAATAGGAAAGTAAATAAATGGGAAAAAAACAGAAATATCAATTTATGACACATTTTATAATTGATTAGAATCTACATTTATTTTGAATGTGTCATAAATTGATATTTCTGTTTTAATTTGCTTCTTTAACTATTGACCTTTATATTAATTCCCCTATTTATTTACTTTTCTATTTAATTTTCCCTTTTATTTATTTTTTATTTTAGGTTTTTTATACATTTTTAAATGTAGTAATTTATGTTATTTACCCTTTCCATTGGCCTCCACACCCTATACCCTATTTATTTCCCCAAACTTATTGATATCTGTACCCTCGCTCAGGACAAACATTACAAATTTAGCTCAACTGATAATGATCAAGAGGACAGTTAATCAGAAACACAACTTTTTGCTTTTCCTCTAAATTATTGTATAACTTGATCACTTCAGGCCTTCAAAAGTTATTGAGATAAATCAGGTGGAAAAATGTATTTCCTTTTTGTTGACCTGGTCATAATCCACAGCCCTTCAGTCTGTGAAGATTAGTCACACGTAGACATTGGTTTGTTTTAAGGACCACCATCTCTAATGCACACTGCAGCCTCCAGCTGCACTAGTGCGACTTCAGACCTTTTGTCTGGCTTTGTATGAAAATATGAAAAATATTTCCCCGAAATCAATATTACTGCAAACAGTCACCTTCCTTAGCAAAACTCTGTTTTACAGTAGAAAAAAAATAATATGACAACATGTGAAACACAATGTGAAAGAGGTGACAGCCTTCACACTGTGACTGACTCATACAGACCTGGTAGAGACTGTTTGGAATCCAGACTGAGCTCATCTGAGGAGTTTCAGTTTCTGACGTGACTTCAGACGGTGCAGATGTAGCTTTTGTCACACTTTATTGAGAATGAATTGTTCAATATATTTGCTTTCTATCCAAGAGTTAGTGTCATATCTGTGTGTTAAATACAGAGCTGGAGTCAGGACTTGGTTAGCTTAGCTTAGCATAAAGAGCTTGTGCGAAATGTTTCTCTATTGTAAAGCGAGTACCTAGAAAAGCGCTATATAAATAAAATGTACTATTATCTGTATTATTTTCTTAATGCTTTTCTTTTTACATTTCTTCTTCATTATGCTGTCATTCAAAATTTTGTCTTGGGGTCAACTTCTCGCCTATTGGTTAATGCCAAACTATATTTATTTAATCCATTATTTACCTCAGTGATGTTTGACCTCGCCACTAGATCTTTGCTGTTTTAAATAGTGACTGTGTTATTCAATATTTGGAAAAAATGTGACTCCATTGTTCATATTAGAGCCTTGTTGCACTTCCTCTGCTCCCCAACAGAGGTCGATAAAGTTGAAAGCTAACTTTGAGTGTCTTCTCTTATAGGGTCAGATCGGAGCTCCCGGCTTTCCAGGTGACGTTGGCAACAGCGGTTACACTGTAAGAAAAATCCTCAATCATCATCTGTACTCAAAATTATAATCTCTGAATGTTTAATCTGAAATAGATCATTCACATTTGATTTGGATTTCTGCTCACTTTTCCCCAATAAGTCTTTCCTATTTAGAGCTACAAAAAGTTTATATGGCAAAACTTTTTACAAATGTAATCGAATGTTAAGACTTTTACCTAAAATTCAACACTTACTTTTTTACCCCGGGGGCAATTAGCAGAGGCACGTAGAGCAGGACGGTAACACAATATAGGAAAAAGTACGAAAAACAGTTAAAAATGCAAGAATAATATGTACACTTTATGATAACAATGATAATGAAAAAAGATTTGTGCTCCCATTGGGACATTTTAAGACAGAAAATAAAATGTTTTGCATAAGCAGAAGTTATTCTTTGTACTTAATAAATTATTATCAAGTAAAGAATAATTTATTTGTTTTCTATAATTCACATAATTGCACAATAATAACCTCTCACTCTCACTTTTATTTATTTGCTCTCTCTGTATCTCTACTCTACAGAGGGGAAATGTGCCACAATTTTAGTTTCTGTCATTTCTGATGGGTTGTTTTGTCTCCAATCAGGATTATAGATCACTAAAGATATAGTTCAATCTATTTTGAGCAGATTTACAAAGAATTAAAATGATTCTTTGCGAAATGATAATTTCACTAAATATCTACAATGTGAATGCAAAGTATCTCTTCACACGCTTCCATACATTTCAGTTTGATTGATTCATTAATGTGTATGATACATTTTTACTAAAAAACAAAGCCTTCAAGTTCAGTTTGAGTCTAATTGTTGGGATGCTTTATTGATTTCTCCATTGTTGTGTTTCCATTATGCCAGACGATGAAGTGAGTAGTAGTGAGAATGTTCCATCTTCCTTCATTGAGTTTCGTTCTATGTCGAAACAGATGACATCTGACAGACAGACTGAAGCCTCAAAATTAGGAAATGAGATTAATCCAGTGTGACTTTAATTCAATAATCATTTATTTACTGTTTTTAATAAGCTGCTTCTACAGATGTGAGTTACTGAATCAAAACTCCTGAATTAAATGTTTCAGCATTTTTTTTCCTCTTTTGCATTATCTTTGAAATCCTGTAAATATTTCCTGTTTGTCGTCCTCAGGGTTATCCTGGTCAGACAGGATCATTCGGACCCAATGGACCAAAGGTACAAACACACATTTAAAAAAAATTATTACTATAGTTTGTTATTAAATATTACTGATTAGTTTTGTCAGGACGTTCTTAGTTTAAATACCTCCCTGTGTGACTGTGTGTGGGCGGGGTTTTTTTCACTGTGGGTGGGATAAAAATCAGTCTCCGCCTCAGGGGAAAGTTTTAGTTTCCAAATGACGTCTTTCATTCTGTAATAATAACCCTATTCCAGGGAGGACATGCCGAAACCATGTTGAAGTACCGGTATTAGATGCCAGTGAGTCTGTCCAACATATTTTAAACATTACTGGCCAAACATTGCTGTTATTATTGAATGTCACTCATCTCCTGAGCTTTCTTCTAGCACCGCCATCGGATCTAAATGTTCCACTTGTACACAGTAAATATAAAAGTGAAACAGGCAGACTGCCATGAATTTTACCAAACCGTTATTATTCCCAACACGTCACATACGGACGCTTGGTCCGGACCCCTTGGCATCACTTTTTAACGCACTGGGTAGCCAAAATATGACGTCACAGTTTTAAACACATGGTTAACGTTGTGATTTCAAACAAAACTGCTTGGTTAGTTTTAGTAAAATATCGTGGTGTGGGTTAAAATAAGTACTTTTACGTAACTGAAACTAACTCAACGTTGACTATTGGTTTCAAAAGGGCGGACTCGTGGGTTAAAGTCTTGTGTTTGCGTGCCGTGCTGTTTACATGCGTGACGATTAAAAGTTGATTCGATTTGAATCCTCCATTAAAGGGTGCCATCAGACGCCAAAGGCTGTGACAAAACAACGGTAGTCCTAACCTCGGAATGAGACCAGGCTGAAAGTACTCAACACATTCCTTCTCACATACCCTAGAAAAGCGCTATATAAATAAAATGTACTATTATCTTTATTATTATTATTATTTGTATTATTATAAAGACTGGAAACAATGCGAAAACAGCTACCCTGGCTCTGTTCAAAGTTAAGAAATAAATTAAATAAAACTATCTCTAAAGCTCACTAATCAACACGTTGTGTCTCCTGTGTGTATTGTAATCCATACATGAACAGAAGTGTAAAAAAGACAATTTGGGATTTAAGGGGCAGGTTTTGGTATTTCCTTCTCACTGTCCGAAGGAAAACAAATAAGTTTAAATCCTAAATCAGCTAATGCAATAGAAGTAGCTAAATTTCTTTCCATGTTCCCGACTATCACATAAAAAAGCCCAGATAGGGCGAATGTTTTGTTATTTATTTAATGCTTTTTTTCTTTGTGATCAAGAAGTAATTTATAATCTTGACATAACAAGCTTTGGTGTCATTTAATAATTATTGCATGATCACTAGACTTAGTGTACATTATGTTAGGTGATCAATGTATTGGCAGCTTATGTTGAGATCACTGGTTTTATACGTCATTGTTTTTTTATCCCAACAAAATAAACTTATGTCAGATGATGAAGTAACTCTCTCAATAACGAGGAAATACAATTAAAAAAGTTATTTTAACCCACGACTCGGATTTTCTCCGTCATTTGACTCTGAATGTGACATCTCAAAACAATAATTTGTTTTTCTGATTGATGAATGATAGATACTGTTGTATGAGTCTGTCAGAGTAGTATCTCGAATTTCTCTTCTTTCATTTCTGGACAATGTCAATTTGTGAATATTTGAAATGAGTTTTTCAACAGGTTTGAAGGACTGTCATATCTTATCTTTCATAACACAGAACTGCCCCCGAAACGTTAACTTCCCGTAAGAAAAATACCAAAATTGCTGTCACGATCTTGATAGCTTTACTTTTTCTTTACTCAGTGAAAGCCTCATTTAGGCTCTATCACTAAAGCCAAGGGTCAGATGATGTAATCAGAGTAAATCTGAAACTAAAAGTGAGTATATACTAAATATATAAATATCTGTCTGGACAGTACCAATGACACACATGGATGATTTAAACACATGGTGTAGTTTTTCTGAAATTTCCCAAAGTATTCTCTGTTGCTTTTACCTTTGTGTCATTCAAGAAAAATACAATTATCTGACTTTTTCAGCTTGTTGCCTTTTCCCTTATCACCTCCAAGAAACCCACAAAATACGTTTAAAAACAAACAAACTAACTCCAAATCGAAACCAAAACTGCAGCCACAGATACGTAAAGCAAAAGTAAAACAAAATGGCAGTATAAGAAAAAGTAAAAGTAAATGCGAGAGATGTCAACATGTTTTGCATTTTTATAACCTTCATTGTGCAAAGGTCATGCTGTTATGTGGTTTGACCACACCCAGTTAAAAATAAACATGTAATGACCCATTTATATGCACTCACTTTCTGTTGTACTGAGGAAATGTGGTACACACATGTAAGATCACAGTAGTAAGTTGTACCAGCAGGATGAACATCTGGACCTGCCTCTGGGCTGGACAAATAAAAAATACATAAAAAAGTATACCTGATGTACCATCATGGCATGAAGCTACTGTAGGAACATCCTAATAAACTTCTGTGATCCTGAGTGCAACCGATAAGTCAAATGTTCTACTTATACTACTTACTATACTTACTATACTACTTATAATACTACTACTTACTTAATGTCCAACAATATGATCAATTAATCTTAAACTCTAAAAAGTTTATAAAATCAATCAATCAAACTTTATTTTTATATTACCTCTTATACAGGTTAGATCAGTTCAAAGTGCTTCACTGATTACTGAAAAGAGGATTATTAGACAGAAAATGTGTGAACCGTGAAAACAAAACAATTTTGAGACCAAACACAATAAAAATGATGTAACAAAGTAGATTATAAAGCTATGATAACATTAATGGTAGTAAAACAGCATGAAATAACAACTAGATTGATAAAAATAATAATAAAATGGAATAAGATTTTACAACTTAAATGCAATAAAGTAAGTGAATAAAACATATAGCAGTTTCAGTCAGCCTGGTTGGAAAACCACCATCAACACCCACAGTGTCAAGATATCAGAATTTCACTACACGATTATCAAGGCCAAAGCAATTCACGATGAAAAAATAAATAATAGTCATGCTATCAATAAAATGTATCTTTAACTTTGTTCATTGTGCATTTTGCCTCTTTTTTGGCAATTGAATTACACCGAAAATATGAGTGTTGGGAGGTGGAGAGAGAATCTGTAGCCATAACTGTACGAAAGAATACAAAAAGAACAATTACACTAATGGAGCGTGAGATTTAGGAGGTGCCGGATATTTTACACGATAATGTCATGTGTATTATTAAAATGTTATCAATATTTCATCTTTTGAATGTCACGGTTATTGTCAATGGTGGTTTTTGCAACACCCCTAGTAAGACTGTCAGAAAACTGTGAAAAATGACAATTTACCAGAGTCCATGGTGACGGCTTCAAATTGTCCAAAATCATTAAATTTACTATGACGTTAAAGACAGAAAACAATTTTGGGAAGCTTGGACCAGATTAACCCAGATTCTGAAGCCTCATACTAACTTCAGATACACTTTCGAATACATTTTTGCACAAAACAAGTGCTGTGGCTTTTATGCCCCATTACTGACATTGGAAGCACATTAGAAATGTTTCCTTTAAAGGCCAGTATGAACCGGAAGAATGATTACAGAAAACTATTGTTGTGAGACAAACTTGAAAAGTTGTGAACCTGTCCTTTAATTAAAAAAAAAAATACATATTAGATGAAAAGACAACATTTCCTCCTTTTCTCCCTCAGGGCACTAAAGGTGGCGGCGGCCTGCCGGGCAGCGACGGTGACCCCGGAGAAGATGTGAGTTGATAGATTTCGAGTCATAAACTCTCCGCCATCTTAACTTCCTCTATTCATCCCTGCTGTCTGTCTTCCTCAGGGTCCTTTAGGAGTCCCGGGTGTGATGGGAGAGCCTGGACTGTTTGGAGTCAAGGTAACAATCATAATGGCTCGACACAGATACATATACCGAGTACTTCTGCGCTCTAATTACATTTTTATTTATCCTATTTTAACTCTTATTTTCAAATTGTTCTTTGGCATAATTTACCAGTATTTTACATTGTACTATGATTGTTTTCCCTTTATGTGAAGCACCTTGAGATTTCACTGTATTTTAAAGTGTAATATAAAAAACTAATTCATTATTATTATTATTATTATTATTACTAATTACTGCCCCAATTTTGACAGCGGGGTCAAAGTTGCACCCCCAAATATTTTTAACGTTTCCTACGCTGGTTTCTCTTCAGTTTTAGTTTATTTGTTTATTCTTTAGTTTAGTTAATGCTTGCTTAACTAAATGCCCGCAATTTTATGATTATTTATCTTCTTACACTCTCCATGAAAGTTACACAGAAACATGAAAATACTCCCAGATGATTTAACAATGTTATACAGTTATGTTATAGCCAAGACCTGGAAATATTTCAGTCTTGATCCTGATTAATGAATAACTGTTTTCATTAGCCACACTGCAGAATAATTTGAAGCTCTCTGATTGGATGTTCCTCACTGGTTTTGTTTTGATGTGAGCCGCTGCATCTCCTGCCAGAACCCACAAGTTTGTTTTCCTGCACAATCAATTGAGTTTGACCATTAAAGAAACACGACTAAATCACGTTACCTTGGTAATTGTTTAACCACTGGGCTTTTTCACAGAGGACATTTTTGACATGTCACAGTAGAAAACGCACAGGTGTAAATAATAAAATCGCTGTAAAATAGACCTAAACTACCAAACTACCATTCAGTGTCATAATGTCCGTTCTCCTTCTGCAGGGCAGTAAGGGGGAAAGCGGTGTGAAAGGACCCCGAGGCAGAGTGGGCGCTGTGGTGAGTGAACTCTGAAGTCAAAGGTCGATTCCTGACTCAACTGAGTCAGAAAGTTGTTGTACTTGTTTGAGAAACTGCCCTGTAACATCTCTCTATATATATATACATATATATATATATATATATATATATATATATATATATATTGCTATACATTTCTAATAATCCTCTCGTGAAATTAATCCTTTTGGGGTTTGTAAAATAAATCTGAGAGGACATGAGATGGCAAAGAAGAATATCAAAACATATTTCTACTACAATCTTTTTTTTCTGTTTTTTCATTCTCCTTTTTTTATTGTAAAATACTTAATAGTTTTGACCGCTTCAGGCCTGTTAAAACTATTAAAATTAAACAATCTGAGAAATAACAATCTATCAGTCACATTAGAGACATCAGGTTAGTATATACTTGAATTTAAATAGACAAGCAATTTAAAAAAAATGCTTGTCATTCATAGCTAAATAAATCCTTTGTTGATCCCTTACTCTGGAAATTAGCAGCATTAAATCATCAAATCAAACCTCAAAACATGCAATCAAAGTATATGAATAGCTGTAAAAATATAATATAATATAATAATGTTTTGGTTTAGGTACCTTTAAAGTGCTTGAATTCTACTATTAAAAAGCTGTACAACCCCTGATTAAAGATAATACCTAGCTTTCTCGCACAGAGATTCAATACATGTAATGACAGAAGCCCAAGAATATTAAATATTAAGTTTTATTCTCATTTGTCTGTAAGAAACTTCCAGGTTTTTACATCCTCAAGGCAGCTCAGCAGGGAGTTAAAATGGATCACCAGGTTTTAACAGAAGTGTTGCCTCAGATAAGTTAAGATAAAACTTTATTTATACCGAGGTAAATAACTGTAAAGCAGTTTCATTACAAAGTGGGAAGAGTGCAAATATAAAAGTCTAAAATAACAATAAAGTGCAAATCCTAAATATATACGGGGCCAAAATCAGGTATGTATCATCAGGAATTTAAACAGATCAGTCTTGTTGGGGTTGCATATGTTTATGTATATATTCTGTAACAATGGTAGGGGGTGTTGTATTTTCTACAAAAAGAAGCATGTTTAAAAAATGTAAAATAGGGTCTAAAATCATGAGGCGAAAGAAAGAAACAGAGAGACTCATTTTACATTTTTAAATGTCAAAGTGCAAGTGAGAAAGTCCCGACTGTCTCATCTTAAAACTAAAAACAAAGCTGCTGATCGTACTTCCACATAATTTGACATTTTAAAATAAAAGGGTTTTACCCCTGCAGTGAAAAACAGTGAATATCTTTTACTTCCTCTTTAACTTTACCAAGTTGTACTGCACCTAAGTGAAGTAAAGAATAACTTCTCGCTGATAGTCTTCTTTGCTTATATAGGTCATATAGAGGCATTAGTTATACATTGAGAATGTTTTCATAACAGTTTAAAACTCCTTGTAGTAACTTTAATATATTTTGTCTTTTCATTCTGGTTTTGTTCACATTTACAAGTTTGAAAAGCATCAGCTCAATATTCTTATTCAGCATATATAAGACACGTATATACACTTAAATATATATAAATATATGTATATATATATACATATATATAAGAAGTAACGGCTCAGGTGTCTATGAAAGACAACAAACGATAAACACAGCAAACCCTAAACAATATGCACAATTGTAGACTTATTTTATTCATCATTGATTTTTCTGTCTGTTTGTTCAACAGGGATCTGAAGGAGAGCGAGGAGATGCCGGAGTACCGGGGAAACTAGGAGCAAAGGGCCTGCAGGGCCAGACTGTGGGTACACACAAACAACCTACAGTTATTAATACATATCCTATATATACTGAGATTCATCCTAAATTAAATATCAGACGTCACCAGGGGCTTCTCTTTTCACAGAAGAATGACTTTAATATAATCTAAAATTAAGAAACACAACCTAAACTGTAACATGAATTTCTTCCAGGGGGCCAAAGGTGAGACAGGACCTGATGGTGACACGGTGAGTGTTAAACCACATTAAAGTCTGTACATTCAAGACAGAAAGTACTAATACCAGTAAAAGTATGTAAATATAATCCTTAAAATGTAGTTAAAGTATTAAAATAATTTAAATGTCCTGGGCTGTGACTGTTACTATTATAGATGATATCATTAGATTATTATTACTCATGCATTAATGTAAAAGCAGGATTTTACTGTTGACAGGAACTCATTTTGAACTATAAACTAATGATTATTTTCTTTATGGATTCATTTGCTGATTATTTTCTCCATTAGTCCATTCATTGTTTGGTTTGTAAAAATAGTGAGAAATGAGTGACACCTTCACAGTGTTATTGATACATTTACATTATTAACATTATTCCAAAGAAAATCTGGAACCATGAAATGTTTTCACATGAAAAATGACACAAACCATCAAAAATAGTTTCCAATGAATATTCATATTTTGTATACAAAAAAATCTAATTTGTATTAAAGCTGTCAGATAAATGTAGTGGGGTAAAAAGTACAATATTCCCCTCTGAATTGTAGTGGAGTAGAAGTATAATGGCATGAGATTAATGTAGTGTATTCAAGTAAAGTACAAGTAAATGTACGTAGTAAATGTTACTTTAAACGTAAAACAAGTCACTTCCTGTGCAGCAGCGGCGAGCTACCAGAGAGGGAACATTTTTGAACACCAATGTTTGCTCTGCAGCCGCTTGAAGGGACAGTTGGGATGTTTTTAAGTGAGGTCGTATGAGGTTCTTCTCCACAGTCAGTGTGTCACCTACAGTAGATGCAGTTTGTAGAAGCAGACAGGAAGTACCAGCAGGGAGCTAAACAACGTACAGCTGTGGACACCTAAAGACATCACTATCAGTTTAATTGTACGCTTTATTTTGAATATTTTCACCGCTTTACCTTGCTGTCAGACAGCCCTTTCTGACGGGCCTTCAAAGCCACCAGACTCCATTGACAAAAACAGTAATTTTACCTCGCAGAACACATGAGTTGCTGGTCTAACGCTGCTATGTGTTAGTTTATCTGTGTTATTTTGTGACTTTGGTGAGTCCGGAAAAAACATTTAAAACACGAATGTCACACAATAACACAGATAAACTAGCTGATTGAGGCATCGGTGGACCAGAAACTCCTTGTCCTGCGAGGTTAAATGACTCTGCTTTGAGGAAAGCTGACAGCAAAATATAGCAGTGAAAGTATTCTAAATATAGCGTTCACTCCAAATTGGGGCCGTGCCAAACCATCATAAACCCCACACAAACAATCTGAAGTATGCCTTTAAGTTTCATGTCCTGTGATACAGAAGAATACAAACATGTGAAGTATAAACATGGACTGATGAGGAACTAGATTACATTGTGACTGACATGGAGTTCCCCTTCGTCTTCTGACTTTTTTTGTAACCCATTTTTTCTGTTTTACAAGCGTATTGTTTACTATAAAACAACTCTGTAATCAGTCAACTGCTGATTGTGGTTTTTGTGAGAAAATGATTACAACTTCCTCTTCCATCACATGTTGTTGTTTGCATGTTTTCTCCCTGCAGGGTTCAGCAGGGAAGAAGGGCATTAAAGGTGTAAAAGGACAAAAGGTAATTCACCCGTTTACAGTCTGATGATGAAGCTGTTTTTCCACATATTGTATTCTCTGTTTAACTTCCTCTTCCCACACCTGCTGGGTTTATTTACTGATTAGTTTGTTCTTCCTTTTTCTCACCTGTCAGGGCAGCATGGGCGACCGCGCAGACAAAGGACAGGTTATCACTCTATTTACTTTTTACCCTGACGTCAGAGAAATACACACACATCTCTAGCTCTAGAATTTTGTTTGTACCTCCCAAACCTGGAAAAACAGCCTCAGAACAAAAGTATCAAGTGTCCTCATACTTTTAGGTAAACAGTATAATTCATACAATATTCTGAGAAATATTTGAACAATTTCGAAATTTTAGCAGATTAAACTGATTTCAAGCTCTCAAATGATCAAAACAAGTTCAAGTTCTTTATTTATCATTTATAAAACAGTTACAGAGAAGCATTCTCATTTCACGCAAGTCAAAACAAAATGAGAATCTAAACATTAACTAGTGCAATTTAACATGAATAAAATATAAAATTAAGTAATATAAACACTTTCTTGTAATCTGAAATATAAATGACATCAAACCAAACTTGTTCATGTCAAATAAAAACTCTAGTAATTTATTGGTTATTTTTATTTAATTACGCTTGGAATAAAAACAACAACATTTTGTAAAACAATATAATCATATCATCACGATTCCAATGAAAGTCCCTAATATTTAATTCTCACTCGGCCTTACTTTCAGATTAAATGAGAGTCAATTTATTATCATTGCATCTACAAAATGAGTAACTGTATTTTATTTTACATTTTTTTTTCATTTATCTATCAAATTATTTTCCCTAATTGGAAAGTTTTATTGGCTTTTTTTTTTTTTTTTTTATAATGGTATCGCCTCTTTCCTGTCAGTATATCTCTTTGTTGTTGTTTTGTTTTTCCTTTTCATTGACTGTAAATGAGGGTCGCCCCTCAGTGATCTCTTGAATCAAAATAAAGGTTTAATGAATGAGTAATAGTGATAGAAAAAAGGTTACATGTATATAAAAATAAAACAATATACTAAATGTAAAGCAGTTATGATATGTGCAGATTAAACAGAATATAATAAACAGTATACCAGTAAGCAGCTGTGTAATACGGTCAAACTCTTAATCTTTACTTCTTCGTCCGTCCTTTCACTTCACGTTTTCCGACAGCGAGGACCATTAGGTGCAGTCGGTCGTAACGGCGTCTTCGGCCCCGTGGGACCGCCCGGCATGCCGGGTACGAGAGGAGAGCGCGGTGTGCTCGGTGATCTCGGCGTTAAAGGCCAAGCTGGACCCAAAGGAGCTCCGGGTCCCTCTGTGAGTAATAGTTTGTTATTTTACTGCATATTTATATTATGCAGTAAATTAACATATAACATAAAATATATATATATATATATATATATATATATATACAATTATATATTAGTATATATATATTTATAGGTCAACAGTCTTTTTTAAAGTGTATTTAATTTAAACATATATATACATTGACTCCAATTTTCAAAGTGAAAGTACAATCTTTTATTTTAAAGAATTATTTTCTGCAGCCCCTGATTAAGCTATGTTGACTGTTTTGATGTTTTATTTTGTATATTTTATTTTATTAATTTAATTTTCATATTTCATTTGATTGCCATTTACTTTTTTTACACACTGGAACTGTGTAGGAATGTCTGTTTGTTCACAATGTTCAATATAGAGACAAGAAAAAAGAATTTAAATGGACTTTAAAGATTATTTTGACAAAATAAAATGAGACCTCGTCTCAGTTTTGTCTCAGCCTCCCCCCACAAAAATGCCTTTCACCAAAGACTAACTGAGCTGTCCTTGAATTTGAGTTCTTTATACTTAATCTGAAAACTCTGTGTTAATTAGAAACATGTTAAATATAAAAAAGGTTTCAAAGAAATCCCCATCAAGTTCACCTTCTCTTGTCCTCAAGTATTTTATGACTTTTTCACTTGATCTCATTTCAGTCCAGCACTGATATACACTAAAATTTCATTACATGCAATTAAAATGACGTTTTTCTTCGTGAAGATTACATCTGTTCTTGAAGCATCTTTCTTCAGCAGTTTAAAAAAATATATAACTTTAGACCAAGAAATACATGTATTTTAACATAATTTTACAAAGCATGAACATTTAAATAATAAAAAATAATGTAGCAGAAATGTCCATATGTACAAGATGATACTTTAATTTTACATGTTGCATTTTGGTGAGTTTAAAAAGACTAATTTAAGTAAATTTGCTCTGAAGAAATTAAGCATATCACAAGATGTTTCCACTTTTATTAGCAAGTACATAAACCAAGTAAAACTCATCAGGTGACTCTGTTCACTTAAACCGGATTGTAAGACTCAGCAGATGATTAAAGACTTTTTAAAGTTGTTGTTTTGTAGCAGTGATGTAGCGCGAGTTCCGTCCTGCAGGGTCCTGGTCTGACTGATGAGCAGGTCCTGCAGCTCTGCAGAGGTGTGGTCACGGCCCAGATCTCCCAGTACGCCGCCTCCATCAGAGCCAAGTGCTCCCAGGGCTGCCCCATCAACAACCGGACTCTCATCGGGCCCCCGGGAGGACAAGGGCCGTCGGGATCATCGGGCAAATCTGTAAGTCCCTCTCCTACCGCACAGCTACGACGGTGGAGTTCACCAGACCTCGAGGGGAAATGTGTCAATTTTATTATTTAATATTAAAAATCACACTTGGGAGGTGTGACCAATAATTAAAGATTTCAGGTTTTACACAAAAAAGACCACACAAGATTTTTCTAATGGATTTTATGCCCAAAATGTAGTTGTTTCCTGCTGCAATAAGATGTTGACCGGCACAGTTTATAGGAAACAAGGTCTTCAAAGCTCAGTAATGCTTTAGATAATAAAAACTGAATAGAAAAACAAGAAAAGTCTCCCCCCCAAAAAAATGCTATTCATCCTGTTTGATATTTTAGTGGTAACAAATATGTACATACAATATGTTAAAAAAGACTGCACTTTGTCACATCATTTTATGATGGTGTATTAGGGCTATTGTAGGTTTAATAACCATAAACCATAAAAATGGAGCGGGGGGTAATATTCTCTGGAAAAACTCAGAAAATTCTCTGAGATTAAAGTCACAAATTTAAGAGAAATAACATGCAGGTGTTGTGGTTCCTTGACAAAAAAATTCTTCGATTTATATATATATATTATATATTATATATATATAATATATAATATATAATTATATATATATATATAATATATATATATAAATCGAATAATTTTTTTGTATATATATATATATATATATATATATATATATATTTGATTTCTTTGATGTTTTTCTCGCAGATTTATGAATTTATATTCTCTGAAAATATTCAAGTTTTTTTTCTCAGAAATTTGTGAGTTTTTCCTCTGAAAATTACCGTTTTAATCGAAGAGAATATCAAATAATATGACGTTTTTTTCTTGTAAATGTGTATTTCTCTTCAGTGACACAGAAATTGTAGATTATTATCTATGACTAATTGGACACCATTTCCTGCCTCCTATCAGGGTAAAGCCGGAAAAGTCGGATCCAAAGGAGCCAGAGGTGCTCAAGGTGACAGAGGACTGGAGGGACAGAAAGGAGCGCAGGGTGACAGAGGTGACATCACATTTTCATACTGTTTTTTGTTTTATATATCCAGGAAGCCTCCATGTCGATCAGATGTGTTTCAAAGTTCTTGGAAATACAATAGAAGGATTTTGGATAATGTCATGTTACTAATCTTCATGCTCTATATTATACACTTTTATTTTTTCAATTTAGTAATTCATATTACAGAATTACATTATTTGTCTCCTAAAGTTAACAATTCATGTTGTTGAGACTCTAAATCATGTTTTTAAATAATGTAATGTCACTGTGTATTGCTCAGATTTATAACAGTTTGACTTTAATCTGAGAATAAGATATGTGAATATACCAGGGATGTGTGTGATTAGTCGACTAATTGATTCAACATTGCTATCCTCGCTAGTCGGCACCAGAAATACTAGTCGGTTAATCTTATTATTTTAAATCTTATTATTTTTATTAATGCTAAAATCATTTAATTACATATTGGCCTAACTTGCCTAGTTTTTCTAGTCGAATGTTGCTTTACAAAAAACAAGCATCTGTTAGCTACTGATTTTAACAATGGCGGTTTCGAATGGCTCTTAATAAAATAATAAACACAATATTTATTTCAGACAATGTTTAACCTTATTAATTAAATTGTGCTCAATTTTGAGTTATTTTTTTTACTTTTAGTAATTAGTTTAAACATCAGGGAAATTTGTCGTTTGGAACATCCCTAAAATACGCAGTTTTTGGCTGTTAAACAAAGCATTGTGTTATCTTTAACATCATGTAGTAAAAGCTTCTAGCTACCAGATCAGAAACGAGTAATTCAGTTATTTCAGAGCACAAATTAGTATTAATTCAACCTGAAGAAATTGAATAATTCAAGGGTCTAACATTACTGAATTGAAGGAGAAAATAAGACTTTTGAACACATAAATCAGTCCACACTAATTAAAGTGTTCTGTAGTTTTGTAGCTTTTCCCAGAAGCTTTGTGTTTCTCTCAACAGGTCAAAAGGGAACTAAAGGCCTCGCAGGTGATGCAGGTAAAGGCCTGGCAGGACCCGACGGACCACAAGGCCTCAGAGGTGCGACACTGTTTATGTGCACACAATCATTCATAACTTAACATGAAGGTTGTAGAAACTGCTGGAGATGAGGTTTAAATTATGATTTGTCAGAGTTTAATTCCATTTTATCTTATTGTATGTTTGCTACATGTGTTTCTTTTTGTGTTTTCCTATGGAAACAAAACAATAAGTGGGTAAAATAAAATAAAAATATATTCTGCTACAGTGCCTTACAGTAGCTGGTATGTGGAAATCATATTTTTATCAGGCCATGAATTGATGAGCCTATTTTTACATCACTTGATATAATATACAAATTGTAAAATGTTACATTTTGAACTTTTGGAAAAAAGAACATTTTATCTTTCTATTTTCTATTTGCTATCTAATTAGGTTGTAAAACTTCTCATTTTGTGCCTGTTTTTCACCTTCTATTTCTATTTCCTTGTAAATAAGGTATTGATATATATATATATGATATTATATGATATTCTACAGGCTTTTACATTTTGTAATTTGCTCTCTGCAGGTTTGCCAGGTCACCCTGCAGAACCCAAAAACGGCATGGAGGGTCCACGAGGTCCCCGTGGCTTCCCTGGTCCAGTCGGTCAGTCTGGCATGCTCGGGATCGCAGGCGTGCCTGGACTTTGCGAGGCGCGGGACTGCAGCATTCATGCGCCGGTGATGCGCAAAGAGCAGGGTCTGGTGAAAGGACCGGTCAGTTTAAAAATCTGAACACGAGCAACGAGATTATAGAAGGTCTGAGATTCAGCTGGTGGCAACTTCAAGGTTCGTTTCATTGAATTCCAGCTGACGTTAAAACTGGGTTTAAATTGGACAGATTAATTGTTAAATTTAAGACAAAAAAGCTAGGAAAGATTCTACCCTTCCTTGAAAATGTCAGAGGACCAAGTAAAGCACCCTGGGGCACTCCGCTGGTGGGCAGGTTTGGTAAGGAATGGAAAACTGTGCAGGAATTAATCAGGAAAAGACTTTTCCATCTGAGAGTTTTATACTTCATAAAGATCGTAACACTGTTACAGCTTTGAGCCGGAACAAAGACGTCTGATGTGTTTAATTATAAAAAACAACTAAATGATTCCCCTCTGAATCTTTTTACTTTTTGCATTCTGTTTCCCTAAAGTCTCTATGAAAAATAAACAAAAATAAAAAAGTGCTATGTAAATATTTTGTAAAGTATCTCAAATACATGTACTGTGATCTGAAATATGTTTCAGATAAACTGTCTGATGTTTTTTAATCTGAGTCTTCAGTTTGTTAGTCACCACATGTTTTAGTGTTTTGCTTTTAATTCTGTAAAATAATATTTCAGAAAAGATAAATCACAGAAATATCTTGGATTGAGACTTCTGATTCACTAAATGAAGATCCGTTGTAATTATAAGGCTTTTACAGTAAAGCCGTAATCTGATTATTGTTTGTTTCAAAGTGTTTATAAGATGACTTTGTCCTTCTGATTTATTAGAAATGTGAAATTTTGAAATTATAAATAACTGATGAACATCTAAGAAAATAAACTCCCGTCAAAGTACCTTCTTAAATAATTTATTTTGTTTTAAATTGAAAACCCCTCAGACATATATAACTAACCCCTATGTTACACATTATTCTTGTGAATTAATTTTATGAATTTGAATTATCCTTCACGTCCCAGACATTTGTTATCGATGGCTGAAAAGTCACATTTACAATTTTTTATTTTGTAAAAGATGTTCAAAACATGTAGCTACAATGTGAATATGAGATCTGAGCTGCAGAGGATATGAAATGTTGACCAAATACTTCTCAATATATATCATATAATACAATTTTAATTTAAACTTTTGAACAGAAAATTATTTTTGAGTGGACATTTCAGAAAAATCAAATTTTTAACTTTGAATGTTTTTATTCTCACAATTGTGCAAAACTTTAAGTAGTTTACAAACATTTTCATGGTATTGTAAAGTAAAATGACTCTGCTATATGTCATTTAAACGCTTTCAACAGACCCAAATAACAAACATTTAAATATTTGTGCAAACTACTTTATCCCTTTAGATCATCAAAAAAAACTAACTTTTTATCGTCAAATTCATCCCCAAACTACAAATCAGAATCTTGTTATTTTAATAAATGATGACAGATTGCAAAGACGATTTCAAGACACTTCAAGTTTGTTTCTCATGAAACACTTTATTATATTTTCTTAGAAAAATACAATAGCAGCAACAGGTCAGACAGAATTGCACAAAAGTTTTGTTCCTTACTGTATGAAACGACACATTATTTACAGATTTGAACTGTGATATGAAATTTAAAGTTCATTTTTTTTGGAATGGTATAAAGATTTAAAAAATTACAAAATACAAAAATACAGTACAGAGATAAAATTTTGTGCATTTTTAATCCAGTAGAAGTCACATTCATACAGGATTAACAACAAAGCATCAGATTTTGGACTTTGAGAGCTCACATTTTTGGTAAAAGGTTAAAAAATGTACCTATTTTCAAATGAAAACAAAACCCTAATATAAGTGATTGAAGCAAAGAAATGTTCTTTATCAAAACAAAAACAAACAAAGCACCGTTACTATTCCACAATGTTCAGTAACACTGGATCTGTGTTCTTACTTGGCTTTTTTAAATAAATATCCCTATAGTAATTCAGCCAGCGGGTCTTTTAATGCATTATTACTATGATATATCACTGTTGATAACAAACAA
Organism: Bovichtus variegatus; assembly: GCA_943593645.1. NCBI lineage: Eukaryota > Metazoa > Chordata > Actinopteri > Perciformes > Bovichtidae > Bovichtus > Bovichtus variegatus. The sequence goes on along the minus strand of CALSCE010009506.1, from coordinate 13,211,208 downwards.
TGCCTAAACAACAGCAGTTGTCAATAATGCCCGATTTTTAGAGGTTTGATCTTTTTTTTTTAAAATGGTCCAAGAACGTCATGAAGCAGGAAAGAGCATCGTTATAGTTTAAATTCTTAAAATAAAAATTAAAATGATCTGATAAGCCGTTAAAAATAAAATACATTTTAAATTATCATAATTTTCCTTGATTTGTCACCCTACGGCTCAAAGAGGACGTACAATACTTATGTTGCCAAAATGTAACGAAAACATTTTAATTTACTTTTTGTGTTTTCTCTCTTCTCTTTCATTCATTTGGTCAATTAGAGGGTATTTAGACGTGTTTTATAACTTTAATAAGTGTGATATGAGTAAATGTAGGTCAGAAATAGATTCATAATGTCAGTTATTTAAAACATTCAGTACATTTTGTAGCTTTATCTCAAAACATTTCAATTATAAGTCTCAGGAAGTTACTGAATTGCATGTTACTTGTTTGAGAGACTTTGTCAAACAATGTGTTTCTTCCCACGTACCGAACTATTTTTAAGGGACAGCAGGAAATGCTAACGAGAAACAAAGATGGAGATAGTAATAATGTTAGAATTAGTAGAAAAGACAGTGTTGTAAAGTGCAGGTGGACGTTTAGCATATTGCATGGTTTAGTTTAAAGGAAATAGCTTATCAAGCATGATGGGCTTCTTAAAAGTGCATAAACAATGTTTTATAAAATAATGGATCAGATATATACAGATAATAAATATTTGAATAACTTAACATCTCTTAGCAGCTCAGTTAAAGTCAGTACGACACAAATAAATTTAGATAAATTACGTTGATATCCTACTAATATTTGTTTTTCCAGCTGAGATAAATGTGAATGGAAGGTTTTCCTTTTTTACTTCATAACCGTATAATACTTAGTCTCTGCTAAAGTTTCTCCATCTGACTTTTGAGTGATTTCTTCCAGGACTCTTAGAAACTCCCAGTTAGATTCATATTCTGCTTTTACTGGTCTCAAAGCTGCGTTCATTTGTGCTCAGTTTTCCAATCCGATGTTTTTTCCTGCTCCGACAATCTTTGACTTTCCTCTAAGAGTAAATTCAGATGACAGATGACCCATACTGGAAGCCTTTTTAAAGAATTGTGACTAAGATATGGGACATTTAACAGTGCAAAAATAGAAGTGCTTTAATCCAACTCTATTTCCTTCCCACATTTTGTCACGACAGTTACTGAAAGATGAGACTAAAAGTTTGTGAGTCGGCCGTTTCAAAAGAGTGGAATATGTGCGGACATTTTGGAGCTTCTTCTGACGAGAATGAATCCTCTTATTAATTTTAGCTTTACATTTGGTTTGTTAGCCAGCTAACCAAAAATACCTGATCACACAACATCACCGACGCAAAGCTTTACGCGTCACAGCTTCACCCTTAAGTGTCTTCTTAAAAATCCCTTTTTCATATTGCTGCCTTCTGTGATATGACACTGAAAATACCTTCTGTCCCTGAGTGTACAATTTGCATTTTTACTTGAACTATCAAAATAAAATAAAAAAGGATTTTAAAAACACTTCTAGGGCTGTTAATACTTAATTTCACTAAAAGTAAACAAAAGGGTTTTTGGCCTTAAAATCTTTTAAGAAATCAGAAAAGCAAGCAAATTTTTGTCACGTAGCACAATTAAATATAATAAGTTAATTCAAAGACACAACGCAGTTGAAATTTCCGCTGTGTCGTGTAAAGTCTATCCGCGCTGATATTCTCCTGACGTTGTTGAACCAGAAATTAAGGAAAAATGATTGTAGCAGTTTAGATAATCTTATTTTGGGTGTTTATGGAGCAGCTAGAATGATAGCCGAGCTTAACCCTGATGCAGCCAAACTCCGCTCAGAATCATCCACTAGGCATCCTAGTAAATAACACGAATAAACAGTAATCACACGGTCAGATTTGCGCGATTTTGCACTAGAGGTAAAAAATTTGCTTGGCTGAGGATGAAACTGTAATGACGTAAGTGAGTGTATTTCTAATCAATATACAGTATATGTATATATATATATATATATAGTATATATACAATATATATATATATATATATATATTGTATATATAGTAGCAGCATTAGTGGTGTTGATTTTCAGAAGTAATCTAAATAAATATGTTCCTAAACTGTAAAACGCTGCTCTCTGTAGGGTTCTTAGTTAATACAGCCCTGAGGAATGCACAAGTCAAAATGATGTTAAATGATGATTTGCATATGTAAAAATCCAGATTGTTTGCATCCGATTAACAATAAGAGATTAAAACTGATGTGCAAGATGAAGCTTTTGAAATAGGAAACGGTGGGTAAATATATTTGCTTCATATAGAAAATAAATATAAAATTATGAAGTAACACATTTCATTATGTTTAACACTGTGTTTAGCAGTGATGAACATGGCAAGCTTATATTATATTATATATATATATATGGGTACCACTACTACTAAAATCGTCTACTACCTACTAATAAAGTGCAGAGGGCAGAAAGCAAAGGAAGAGAAATTAGTTATATGGAGAACCCTGAAACCGGTGCCCTGAACCGGAGCATGTCGGCTGTTGTCCGAGTTTGCTCGTATGAACTCTGACGAGTTAGCAGATCATCTGATTCCCGAAATATCCAGCGGTCACCACAGCGAGCAGCAACAAAACAACCGAGCCTGCAGCCAAAAGAAAAAATAAGAGAATTACCTCCCAACAGGTCGGAATTTCCCACGTTACCATGTTTGCAGAAAATCTCTTGATGGGCCGAATGATGTCATTTAAATAATCAGCCTGTAGGCAAATAAATCCAGACTTACCCTGATTTCTAGGTGAAGTGTTCCCTGCAAAACCAAAGCACGGTTGGCCGATGTAGTTGATCCTTTTCTCATCAACCTTTCCATTCTTCTGGAAACACAGGAGTGAAAAATTGTGTACGGAAATTAAGAAAGTGTCCTAAACGTTTGTTCACCACAGAGTTTATTTTCCTCCAATAATCCGAAGGAAAAATCCCATCGGTTTTTTGTCGAGGGAACCAGGACGATGCTACAAATAAAATTAAAAAAAATATATAAAAAAAGTTTGTGACCTACATTTTCGCACACGATGGTACTGCTCACATTGACACATTTATCCAGCGTCATCCGTCCACCTTTGATCTCCTTGCACGGAGATTTGCACCTATTGAACTTACTCCCGTAGTGGGCGAATGGCTACAAGAACGAAATAGGAAACATGACAAAAATAATTAAGACAAACATTTTGATGGGCTGACTTTGGTTGCACTAATCCAAATCTCAGTTTATTAAAGGTTCCCTGTGGAGTTTAAAAAATATATTTTTTACACCTCTAGCAGCTGTTTTTTCTGTGAGCAAGTCCCCATTCTCACACACACACACACACACCTAATCCTGCGAACAGTCTCATATTATAACATGTCATGCTAGCTTGTCGGGAAGTATGCTAAATAACGCTCCTGACTTCTAACGATCCCTTAACCTGAATGAAATCCCCACGAGTCTCCCCTTTACAGACACGCCCACTTTGTGCAGTTCTGGGCAAAAATCATGCAGTTTCTTGCATGCAGAACAAATGTGTTGTATTCTATTTGAATATTTCTGCATGCTGGGGTCCCTAAACAGTGTTGGAGTTGCATAAATTGTGTATGAGTGGATTGTAGTCTTCATGTGTGATGATGTCAGGAGACATCTCATTTTAGTGAGATCATTTCTTTAACTTGACCTCGCTGTGTAAACTGAGCTGCTGTGAGCTCTGGGATGATCAAAGCCTAATGAAACTTTACACCCACAAACTACAGACTGAGGGCTTTCAGAGGACTTATGGCTTTTCTAGATATATTACCAATAAAAGGAGTTTCTGAGACGTTTACAGAACAGAAGAGCTTGCCGTCCAGTCGCCGAAAAAAGGGAAATTCTCACCAAAATCTCCAAATGTCAAAAGTGTTTGATACCAAATCCCAGCATAAGTTTTTCTACGGTGTTCCTCAAAGGCCTTGGTGTCTTAATGTGGTATTTTAGAGGGATTTCTGAAATTTTTTTATCAATTCTTGAGTGTTTAAAAATATTTAAATGTGGCATTAAATCTGTGTAACAAATGGTATCAAACACAACAATTGCTGCAACAATTTATGAGATAACATGATGATTGCATCTCAAATTAATCTTTAGAGTCTCTTCATCCCTTCTATGTGGCATCTACTGTAGACTATCTCCCTGTAAAGATCCATACTGTATAATATTGATCCTACCTCTAAGATGCTTTATGAATAACTCCTATATCTATCAGGATGTAGTCTTAACTGTAGAGAGAAATTCTTAGAAAACGTTATTATTCTAAGCTATCCCTCAGGATAAATGTGAAAAATAAAAAGTTAAATTACAATGAGAGGAACGTGACACATTTTGGCAGACAATCTGCTTCCTAACCTGAAAAATTAAATAAGTGCATTTTTTCATTTGGATTTTTATTCCTGACATAATTTTATGTTTCATGTGAAATGAAATTGAAGTTTTATTAAAAGAGTGTTTTATAAAATTAAAACAAAAATGTAAAAAAGGTACAGTAGTGTGGTGTCAGGTTATATTCGGATTAATTATTATATATTTTTTTTTGTTACCCTGTCATTGATGTTCCAACTGCTGTTACAGTCTGGTTCGACCTCAATTGTCAGTTGTCCACAGCAGGAATAATTATGGTTTATCTGTCTCACGTTTGAGGGGCAGCTCACAAAGTCCAGAGCTGTCAAACCTGTCAACACACAGGAGAAATACAATATTGTGAATGAAACCACGTTATTTTTAATTTTAGAACCTCGCTTGTTCTCTCAAAACATTTAATTTAAATGTATCTGTGGTCCAAAATCTACTTGAATCTTTTATTAGCACAAAACCCGAGGACCTAAAATGAGTAAAAACAACATCTGGATGTAAAATCCAATGAACATAAAAGAGGAAAAGCTTCATTTAGACTTCCACAGATTGCTGATTTTGGGTTTCTTTATTTATTTATCCTGATGTGTGGTAAGTAATACGTAACCTATCCGTATTAATTACAACACTGTATGAAGCACTGCAACTCTCATTGTGGGAATTTCCAACATAGCCGCAGAGAAGTCAAGTTTCTGGAAACTTCCTCGTCGTGCAAGAAAAGCGTGGGGAAATCCCACACGCTGCTTTCAATGTCGGTTTTCATTATACATGGTGTCAATTCCACATTATGATGCCTGAAATAGTTAACATTGTCACGAGGCGTCCCAAACACAACATGTTAGCAGTAACGTATAGTTAGTAAAATGCTAGCGCTGCATCGGCACGTGGCGTCGGGAGGACATCGTGATTGTTAGTGGTCACAAACCATAACAATACATAACTGAATAATAAACAAAAGATAAATAATCTTTCTGGACAGGCTTTCAACTATTTATTTAGTTTATTCACAACATAAAAACGTTTAATCCGCTCGGTCCCACAACGCAAACTTCATTCAAAAATCTGTCAATGTCAGATTTTTTATCTCGCTGCCTATTGTTTTCAGCAGGTAAAGCAAGACTTTAACATATTTTCTAAATCTGCAGGATCTTGTTTTCCATTCGGCTCATGTCAAACTTCCATCTTGCAATTATTATTTTTTTATATTGAATCTGGTGCAACTAATATGGGGAGAAGCATAGGCTGCTTTTGATAAATTGAAATCGGATAAACACGAGATGTCAATAAAGTGCATGCATTTTGCTCTTTGAGGGATTTGTGTGTTATTATTATAAACGGGAGGGGCGAGCATTTAATTTCCCATTTTGTTAATGTAGTTTGGAGTGTCGGAGCGCCAAAGCATAAGAGGGAACTACTTAACTTGCACCGTAACTATAATAATACTTATTATAATTATAATAATAATAATACCTGCATGAAGTTACTCACCTAAAATTATGAGTGCGAGGACAATCTTTGAATTCATCTTGCAGCGGGGATAACCGTAATGATTGCTTGATGTGGCTTCAATGACTCGGATAAACAGGGACTGCCCACGAGCATGTTGTCACACGGCTGCTGCGTCAGCTGCTGGTACTTCTGGTTTCATTTCCTTGTAAAGCGCCACTTTATAAATCCAGTGAGGCACATATCCCCCACAACCTCATCATGTCTCCAGATATGCTGCTTCATGCGCTCCTGAGGTTGCTCTGTAAGTATTTTAATTTTATTCTTAACATTCCTTTCACGACAGCCTTAATGCATTTATCTCAAAATGATTGCATTGCATCAACTGTGCATGATATATAAAAAGTAGGACGATACAACAATATGAGATGTATTGCAGGTTTATAAAGAGCTGCACGGTGCTCACGCACTTAAACCAGTAAACAGAAAAGCGACTGTAGTGTTTTTGTTTTTCACCTCACAAAATGGTCAAATTGACTTTGCATCCATGTTGTCTTCGCTTGTCATCTCGCGAGGCTGAACTCTCGGAAGTAATTTCTAAATAAAATGTTTTGGGATATTGTGAGAATTACTGGCGGGGTTGTTGAGAGGCGTTCATGTCCTCTCAGATCCTCGATTGATAAAAGTAGTTTTATTAAAGGACGCGATGAGCGGTGGGGAATAACTTTTTATTTTATTTAGATTAGGAGAATTTAGTCTTTCAATCCAGTAGAAGAATATGTACTTTTTTTGGATGCAAGCCGCCTCTAAAAACCACTAAAGAAGAAGAAGAAGAAGAAGAAGAAGACACTTGCACCCTTTAATGGAATCCATTCCACATTTGGAAACCTAGCGAGGAGAGAGGAAACAGGAAACAGCAGTAAGGAGGAGTTTTAGAGAAATGACACGTCCTTTCCTCTGAAGCTGAAGAGACTTTTGATGCAGTTTGTGTCTGCACACATATTAACATATGTACTAATAAAGACAGTTATTTGTCAGAGCAGCAGGTACCTGTCTAACACACACCTGCAGTCTGTCAGTGTACTGTATACTGTGTCCTGTATACTGTATACTGTGTCCTGTATACTGTATACTGTGTCCTGTATACTGTGTACTGTGTCCTGTATACTGTATACTGTGTCCTGTATACTGTGTCCTGTGTACTGTGTCCTGTTGAGAGGCTCTGGGACTTTTTCTACTGACTCAATACATTTATAGCATTTACTCATTATTTGCATCTGCATTTATTGATATTCTGACTGAATACATTATTTAATAACCCATATTATGATTTCTTTTGACCTCTGGAAATTATAAGGTTAAATGCTTAAGGTAAATTTGACTCTCCTACTCTATAAATGAATTGTATCCATAATAAAAAGTAAATGGGGGGGAATAACAGAATAAATCAATAAAGGATTTGACGTGGAATGTCTTACATCCATAATAAACTGAATTTATTCTTGTGCCCCCCAGGTGTGTGCCTCGCTGTGGCCACGGCTGTCGAAGAGGTCATTTTGGAGGTTAAATCTGTTTTAGATGTGGACGTTACTCTTCAATGCACCGCTAAAGCCAAGCCTGATGTTGAATACATAGCAGTCAGGTGGTACAAGGTAAAACTGCACCTTTTTCTTTTGCTCAGGCTACAAATACCTCCTAGTCTTTTACATTTGGATATTTACCTACAGCCCACATGTTCACTTCTCATTGGTTGGATTAAATTCAAATAAGGCGAATGTTACTTTCAGTTTCTCTTCCCCTCTTAAAGTAAGTCAAATGTAATGAATTGTATAATACAAATATTATATAATCACTCTGTATTATTGGAAGTAAAGGAAGTAGTTACACAGGTATTACTTGTAAGTAAAGTAGAAATACTATAGTTTAAAAATACTCCATTACAGGTAAAAGTCCTGAATTCAAAATGTTATTTAATTAAAACCCCATAAGTATTATCAGCAAAATGTACTTTAAATTTCAAAAGTAAAAGTACTCATTATGCAGAAGTATGCAAATTGTTTCCTTATTCTAGAATATTATATTATTCTGTTTTTGTTACTACTAGAGAATTACTAATAAAAGCATCGAATATAAAGTGTTGCATAAGTCTGACACCGTGCTGATGTTGTTGCAGGTCAGAGAGCCTCCGTCGCAGCGTCTCTCGGGCCTTTTGACCAAAGACCTCCCCAACGGCTCGACGCGATGGTACATCGGCGTGGAGCGAGAGGTGAAGCTGCTGGGCGAGTCCCGCGACATCCTCCTGCCCAACGTGACGTGCGGTGACAGCGGCGTGTACATGTGTCACCTGCTGGCGCCTGTGGGGGAGCAGAACCAGGAGGGGCATGTGCTCCTCACTGTCACAGGTAAAAGTCTGATTCCACAGGCTTATTAAAAATAACATTTGAAATTATTTTTAATTATTTTAAACAATTTTAAATAATTTGAAATAATTAGAAAATTAATTCTGGATTCAGGACATAGAGGAGCTATTTTCAGGATCTACTCCAGTCTGCTGTGCGCTAAAAATGCATAAAAGCAGAGTAAAGTTTGTGTAGAATAATATAGTTTTTATATTTAAAAAAACTTATATAAAGTGATTGCAATAATGTAAACACACAAAGGCAAAACTCAGACAACATTTATTTTTTGCTAAACCTGCACAAATACATAATTCTTACTAACAAGTTCCCATTGACTTCATGTATAACAATTTCAAGTTTTACATGAAATAAAAAAGTTGCGTTTATATTTAATTTTTCAGAAACTTCAAAAATAACACAAAATAACAAGTAAAGCTGGTATTTTGTGTGATTTCTCTACAAGTTACACAATAATGGCTGACGATGCTTTGACTCTGATCAGGAGAAATATCTAGCTTCTTTTGCAGAAGAAAAAGCCTTTTTTTTAAGTAGGAATAAGGAAACTTCCAGACTCGTTCATGTGTCCATCCACCATGGACATATCTGTATAAGTGAAAAGTGTTACTTGTATTTTTGTCTTGTTTTTAACTTTTGCTTTTGAGACTCTACGTGGCACAAATAAAGTGCTCATCTTATCTTATTATATGCAGCTCATGTGATGAAGTTCAAACTTTAATTTCTGTTTTCATTTCCAGATTGTCCCACAGAAACTCTGCTGACTGATACTTACTTGGTCATTTTCGCTGGAATTGTGCTGCTGCTTGCACTTTTGATATTCCTCATAAGCTACGTAAGTCTGCTCACACACAGCATTTAGCTGCTTTACAGTAACGCAGCTGCTCTTACAGGCTTACATGGCTCCACTTAATGATCAGTTTGCTGCACTTTTTACACTGTATATACATCCCACTTGTTCATTCCTCATCTAAATGTATTCTCCCATGTCTCTTCACCACAGTGTAGTTTAAAGAATGTCCTCAGAGACAGAAACAGGACAACAACAATGAAAGAAACGTTATTGGAAGCAAACAAGCCGCTTGACGAAAAGGACTTAAAGTTGATCTATACTTTGGGTCCTAAAGTGCCACTCACCATGAAGCATTTCTGCGTCTAAAGACGGTGATGACGCTGGAAACTGCAGGAGAAGCCGGCTTCCTGATGTCCAGGAAGATGTCCAGGAAGATGTCCAGGAAGAATCCACAAAATAGCTTATTTTTTAATGTAAAGAGCCACACTTCCTCATGTTACTATATCTATTACTTGTCCTCGCTTGGAGCTTTTGGAAATGAGAGTCAGAACGTTTGGACAGCATGAGCAGGAGGACCATCTCCTTCAACCTAATCTGCAAAATTCCTGTGCAGCCTCGTCACTGCAGACATTGATAATCGTAACGTAAATAGGTCAACATTTAATCACGATAAATGATCCCATTAAATTCTCCAGCCAATTTGTGGAAAACTCTTCAGAAGCTATAAAAATTGTGGAAACAGAGCGGGCTCTTCCTCCCCAGAGAGAGGCTGAATGTGGAGCTGGACACGGGGCGACCGTGGCTTCAGGAGGTGGACCAGATATCGAAAGGTCAGCAGCTCGATCCCCAGCTCCCCCTGTCCATGTGTGGAAGTGTTCTTGAGCAAGACACTGAACCCCAAATTGCTCCCGATGGACACGTTAGCACCATGTTCGTGTGTGTGTGTGCTGTAAACTTTGACAAAATTATCTCAACTCAATGCCCACTTACTAGGTTTTTCTAAAAATGAAAACCATGCAAATACAATCTGCTGAGGAAGTCCATGAGATGTGGTTGAAAAGGCTAGTAAGTGGAACTTGAGTTCAGGTGATTTTGAAGACTTAACTTTCACACTCTAAAAACAGAAAGTTAGTTAGTCACGTCAAAGCGTACACAGTAGTAAAGTAGCTGAGGGTTGTAAAGTTTTCTTACTCCTTTCAACCCTGACGAAGGCAGCGGATACCACATCCTTAACTTTCGCAATAAAAGCCCAAGATATATATGCTGTATAACTGTTTACCAGAGGAAACTCAAATTCACTAAATGTATAATTTAGTTTTTTTAAGAATGAGTTGGCGCGAAAGTGTAGCAACCATGGTATATTTACTTCTGCACAGATGTTGCTTTGTTTTGTGTTCGTCCAGATCCCGAACTCCCTTTTTAAATAGATGCGTAGCTGAATGGTTGCAGGATGTCGATCTGAACTGGAGGAAGTTGATCGTGTAAATAGGGAATGTTGTCGTATTGTTGTTGTATTGAAAATAACTTTAACTAAAATTGACATTTTGGAGTCTGTTAATTGTTAAGTCTATCAGGCGTAAGACAGTGGGGAGCTAATGTGTTCGGTCACAGTATAAAGTAGTACCTCAAAGTTGTTCTTAAGCACATAATAGAGTAAATATACTTAATTTGTGTTCACATATGTTGGTGAAACTCCACCGTATCTTTCTAACATTCATTACACTGAATGAGCAAGGTGTAGCAATTCATTGTTTTCTACTATTTAACAATTAAACATTTACTTATTTTATTGCTGTTTTGTATGAAGTCATTTGATCATTACATTCGTATCATATTTCAGTTCATTTGAGTAGTTGTTCAGCTTTTGTTTTTAAGGCAGCTTCAGCGTGTGTGTGTGTGTGTGTGTGTGTGTGTGTGTGTGTGTGTGTGTGTGTGTGTGTGTGTGTGTGTGTGTGTATAATCTCTCATGCTGCTTTACATCTTGATATTCCTTCTGAACATTTATTGACTGTATACTCAAGGATCCTTCCGGGGTTTTGCCGATTTCGTAATTTTTTAACAACCTATTTTATAATTTAATTAAAATTTTCCCGTCATTGACTGCTGTCTCCTACCTGTTAACAAGTAAAAGCAAAAGTAATTTCCTGGCAGTTGGCTATGAACAAGCCTTAACTTGTCTGTTGTAAGGAAACCAGGACGGATAATTGAGCGAAACTCAACAACAAACTCTTTGTTTAAGAGGGAGACACGCCTAGAGGAAATGTGTTCTCAATATTCCAGTTTTATCTTACGCATTCATTGAGCTACCTTTAGAAATGATTGTCCCCAGACGGGTAGCAATCTTTATTGTACTTCTCTCTGTGTGTGACGGTGGAAACCCCGTCCACAGTGAGAACTGAGCCAGTGCCCTTATTCAAAACAAGAACTGAAACATGTAAAGGTCATACGCCTCTGCTCTGGGTTATTTGAAATGTATCTGACCTTTATTTTG
>CALSCE010009506.1:13178610-13188610 GCA_943593645.1 Bovichtus variegatus | reverse complement strand
GCAGGTTCGAATCCTGCCGACAACGTAAAACCTTTTTTCTTGTTGTATGAAAACAACTTTATGTACCTTCCACCCCTTATCTCAAAAGCGTGTACGTTAATGGCACGTTGTTAACATTTAGGCTAACCGTGGCGTTGTACTAACAAAAATCCCAACGACATCAACTAATAACAGCACTTCCTTTCACATTTTTCAAAATAAACTTTTTCCTGTTATTTTACTAGAGTACTTTTCTTAAATTATGAGAATTAACTACTTTAAATAATTTATAAATCAAACAAAGGAGGGCTTACTATTCATCGACTTGCAACAATGAATATGATTTTTTTTTTACCCATTATAATGATCATATTAATCATGTCAGAAATAGATGAATTTTTAAGTGTAGTCAAAATTCGACGAGCTTCATGAACCTATTATTAAATTATTTCTTTACTTTGTTTCCTTTATTTTATACTTAATAAAGACATCTTAGATTTTCAAGGGGGTTGTAAATCCACTTCAAGAGACAGGCCCTTTGATTTCTTTCTTTAAAGACATCTAACAAGTACATAACATGTACAGAAGGGAACATGTAGTAAAGAAAACAAACAAAATTATTTTTTTTTTTAACCCTGAGGTTTAACGCTAGGTGGGGGATAAAGATCTGTATAAAAATCTTAACAAAGTACATATGCTTTTTGTTTTAGTGAGTGTTGAATTGGATGAACCTGGGAATTTACATTTATGGATATGGAATTTGTCCATAATAATAACAATAATAATAATTATAATAATAATATAATTATTATTATAATAATCATGTATAAATGTGTTTTTTTTTCTGTGTATTCTTTTCCAGAAGACCCAAACAACACATTCCTCCAAACCAAGACAAAACTCTCATCAATTCAGAAAATCTTCACAATTGGGCAATGCCAGATTAAATGCGCTTGAGACACTTATTTTGAAGGCGGTGTCGCTCCATTTCCGCTCTGTTATCATGTTACTTAGCAACGACGAACGCTCTGAGCGTGCTGGTTTGTGTGCTAGCTGTGGTTATTTTGGGATTAGCACAAACAAACATGGATGATGATGATGACCTGGACGAACTGCTGGATGAAGTTGAAAAAAAGTTTTGTAGAAACGTTTCTGTCGCATCTTCGGCTCGCGTGGACTCGAGCGAGGCTGGAAAATGCGAGAAAGACAACGAAGGAGAGAGAAAACACAGGTAAACAATGCTAATGTAGCTAGCTAATGTCGGCTATAAAATAACGTTTAACAGTTAGCTTATAGCCGATATTAACCTCTAAGGAGCTGTATCATAAATAAAAAATATATATATATAGTCGAATGAGCTGTTTGTTCTGGCCCTTAAAGGGTTTAAACCTTAGCTAATTATGCTACAGGCCAAGTAAAGATGCAGAATGTCAGTAAAGTTAGCTTGTGTTCAGGATAACTCATGGAAAAGCTGAAGGAATACTTGTGTTTGTATTAATTTCACCATTTCATAAATTCCTCTATTCTGTCATAGGTATAACAAATACAGGATTTGTATATAGGAATAGGCCTACATAGTATATACACCATACGTAAACAACACAAACAACTGTCACACACTACAAATTAATGAGCACAATATCCAGTGAAGATGCAATACAACACAAACCACACGAAACGTTATAATGTATAAACTGGTGCAATTTTATGAAACGATTGACCAAGAGTGCTATTTTCTTGATCCTTTAAATGGACTTAAATTCCCCTTTAGTTTACGGCTCTGATCATTTCAGGTCCATATTCCAGGAAGAAGGGACAGCGTATTTAAAAGCTTCTTTGTGTAGTTTAACCTTGGGGGTAAACATCTGTAGACTACTGTGGGAGTGCATGGTTGTTACACTTGTATGTAAACAGATAAGAAGGAACCAGCCCAAGGAGAGATGTATGTATAAAAGAGAGTCTGCAGACATACAGAGATGGCCATTCAGTATCAGCCTACTGAGTACAGTGGTGTGCTTCATCTTAGGAAGGTTAGATGTTTACTTTTTGCCATTGAAAAAAAGCATGAATTTGTATTAATCTGCATATATTTTAACGATAAAAAAAAAATCTTTTTGTCAGTTATATCTACATTTTGTAATGTATATATCTACATTTTTTCTGAAAAAGATTTAGTTAATCCCCAAAACCAGAGCTGTACACGGTAACAGGCTTTATTTATTTATCACTACGATACAGGGGTGCATGATGAAATGTTGAGGGTTGTGCTAAAAGTAGTGGTTTCATGGTAATGTGCAAAACCAGCATAACAGAAAGTTCCATGTAATTTAGTTATTATCCTGGAGCCAGGATTTTAGAAATATTAAGGTCATGAGAAGTTCCCCAAACACACATTTTACCCCCCTCAAAAATTAAACTAAACATGAAAAAAAAAGTGTTTTGTAAAATGTTTTGTTATTATTCATATTTTTCTTATTTATTTCCCTACAAAAAGCTCTACATACTGCTTTCTTACAAACTACCTGGCCTAAAATCCTGGATAAATACGGAATCCTTAATTAATTCATTAAACTAAAAGCAAATATTGTGTTTTAAAATACTGCAATCAGCCTCTCCTGTATGTGTGAGGTTTAAATTGATGTATGAAAGTATTAATTAATGTTTGATACCTATTCATCATTTAGTTTTCTTCATATTTAGTGCCACAAAACCTGAACAGCCAAAAAGCAGCGTCACTGACGATATTGATGCCCTTCTGGAGGAATTACTGGAGGAAGACTTCAGCGATTCCCCTCAACTAAAGGTGAACATGAACTTTATATACAAAGACGCACACGTTCACAATTTTTCTTTTTCTCCACATGGACAACTTTTCACCCAGAAATGTTTTCTCAGATAAAGATTAGGGTGTCAGCACACGTGTACCTGTGACATTTACTGTACTTTCCCTGAGTGCTGGGGAGAAAATAGTTACTTAAAAGAAGCCGTGAGGTGAGCAGACAATGAAAAACAAGCTTTTTATTAGTTTTTCATTGTAAAATGTTTTGTGAAATACTCCAAGTGCCAGTATCTCAAAGTTGCACACCACATGAGCAAATGACTTCCCTGTCAAACATAAGTATCATGCAGCTGTCTCATCTCAAAGTCTGTAACTGTATTATTAAAAACAAATTAAAATCATAGACAGACACCTGGATTTACAAATGTGACAAAATCCACATGAATGTTGTATTAGGCATGGTGACAAACACAGGTGGTAGTACATATATTCAAGTTTAAGGAGATGTTCTACTATGATAATAATTGTTTAACACTTGGTGACAGTCTGTAATCTTTCCTTTTATCTTTTTATTTCAGACAGAACAGTTTCCTAAAGGAACACAAGTGGAGAAGAAGCCGTCGTCTCAGTCTGGAGGGAGAAAGTAAGTGAATCAGGTCTGATTTTTTAAAAAACCATACAGGTGGGAATAATAATTAGAGGGTATACGCAGAGGGAGAAAAATGCACTCAGCCATTTAAAAAGTTTTGTTGTAGCTTTGTGTGTGTGTTCAGACAAATCAAGTCGGGATACACTGATTGTGAAATTCTGGGCCAATACAGATATTTCAAAAAACAACTTGGCCGATGCTTTTTTTGTTGTTGTTGTTACTTATTCTTGCCAGGGAAACAAAGAAATATTCATTATAAAATAAAAAAAACTGTCATTTAGCATTTCATTACACTGTCTTTTGAAGAGCACAAATTCAATCATACAAATATATGAAACAACCTTTACAACAGCCTTCTTTCAAATAAAAAAATTGATAAAAAACTGCTTCAAAAGCCTTTTTAGATTTTACTAAATAAATCAATAGTTTGACATAAAATAAAAAAATAGTCCAATCACTGTGTTCAGAAATAACAGACCGTAAAATGCTGCGATTAACCAATCAGAATCGAGCATTCAAAAAAGCAGTGTGATAACTGTAATTAAATGTAAAAGTAATTAGTTACATAAATAGTGCTCATACAGAATACAACGTTCTTCCTCATAAAATACTCCACGCAGTTGACGTTTTCTTTCAAATTTATTTGTAAACAAACCTCTAGATATGTTCAACCAGATGTTTGGTGTTTTTAATCAACATGTAAATAAAAGTTAATTTACCACCAAAAAGGCAGCCAATAACTCCTCTTTTTGTAGTGTTGTTGTCTCTTATGAAAAAGTAGGAACTAGGTTTTATATTTCTAATAATTTTCATCTGTTGGCTATTTTGATTCTCTTCCATTTGGACGCTGTTTTTTTTTTTTATGTGTGCTTAGAGATGATCTGTGCTGTTTGCTCTGCGTCCAGGTGCTGTCCTGTTTTCGTTGGCGGGAGCTCTGTTACCAACGGAGTCGGAACAGCCACATCCAAGAGGTGTGAAAAGAAAAAAAAATGTAATACTGCGAGTGTCTGTCACCTGTTTTTAGTTTATGATGATGCAGGACTTCTACCGAGGAAGCATGTTTAATAATCAGTTTTATAATAACTTTGAAAATAATCACTGACCATCAACAGGTCATGTGACCAGTTGAGGTGTACGTCCTGTGACTTCCGGGTGCTGATGTTCGATGACTGCGAGTGGGACTTGTCCTGTGATTACCTGTTCCTCAGGTGAGTCTGCAGACACATGAACATACAGAAATATGTTGGTGAAACTCCACCATACCTTTCTAACATTCATTACACTTGACTTTCTTTTTGTTATTGCACATGAAGAGCGTTGGAGCAATTCATTGTTTTCTACTATTTAATAATTAAACATTTACTTATTTTATTGCTGTTTTGTATGAAGTCATTTGATCATTACATTCGTATCATATTTCAGTTCATTTGAGTAGTTGTTCAGCTTTTGTTTTTAAGGCAGCTTCAGCCAACGTGTGTGTGTGTGTGTGAGCGTGAGCGTGTGCGTGTGAGTGTGAGTGTGCGTGTGAGCGAGTGCGTGTGAGCGAGTGAGCGAGTGTGCGAGTGTGAGTGTGTCTTTGCAGACAGATGGATGAAGGATTGGCACAGAGTGGCTGCCTAGGAAAACATGTTTTGTTCTATGTTTTTCTCTTAACATGCTCACCAGTTTCGTCACATGATATTTAAAAGTTACCTTAATATGTTGTCATTTTTAAATATTATTATTATTATTATGTTGTTCAAATTCAAAACTTTGATAATCATCTCTAACAGGCTAAGCTGGTATCCTCAGTAATTATTAGATTTTATTAAACTATTCTCCGTCTGTGTGTGTAGGAACAACATGCCGGACCATCAGAAGCTGAGAGCCAAGCTGAAGAAGAGGAGAGGTTTGCGGGCGTACGCCTGTCAGTGCAGCTGGTTCTCCACCTCAGAGCCGATGGACCTCAGAGATCAACCTCCGCTCCGATGGGTCTGTGGCAAACACCAGGACTGAAAAAAAACTTAAAAACTCACTCTGGACAACAGAAATGTTACAGACAGAGAAACTTCTGCTGCTTATCTGTTGAGCTGATCTGTCTTTTCTCTCTGTCCATCCATCCACTCGACTGTAGGAGCCTTTCAGAGACTATATCCATCTTCACACAGAAATCTGCATTGAAATGGACCTAAGTACCTTAATATTTATGAGAAACAGTTGACAGCTTCATCACAGTGGTATGTGCTTTTAACACTACACCATCTTTATTATCTTTTTACATTTCAGTTTTATTCTTTATTAGACCCTAAAATTATTGAGGCACTAATGTGTTAAATTGTTAACCCATGTACCTATATAGGAACATTTCGGGCTTTTTCCTTTTAAGTTCATTTTAGTTTGCGTTATTGCATATGGAATGCCTCAGCGGCAATAATAAGTTTATAATAAAGTGTGTATCCAAAAAGCAGACACTTGGTGGGGATTATTTAAAAATAACGAAATATAATGAAAATGTGCTGGATCATTTCACAAACTCACAGGACATTTATAATAGTTTTAGCCTCAATAAAAAAACTGCTTAAAATTGAAATTTTGAAGGATAAGTCTGTTATTCTTTATTTTTCTTATTGTCAACAAATCCAATGAAAAGACGTAAATCTTTAAAAACGCATCACAAATATATAGTTAAATTTAATTAAAAAAATTTAAAGGCTCAGTCATTTCCAAAAAACTAGCATTTATCAAACAAACAGGAAATAATGCATTTGTTTGGGGACTATTTTCAGCGGCGGATTAATACACATTTGGTGGTTTAGTGGAAGTGAAGGTTCATCCTGTTTCTTCTTTCAAAATAAAAGCTGGGACAGTGGTGTTTTTTAACCACCAGAAAGACACAATTGCAGTATTTTTTTAGTCTGTATTACCTTAAAATCTATATATTAAACATGAATAAAATCAACTTAGTTTAAAAGTAGTTATAAGTTATAAATAGTTATAATCATAGTGGCCGTGTTAGCTTTGTGTTAAATTCTATTTCTAGTATGATTTCTGAACCAGGATTTTCTTATTTCTTCTTTTTCTGTTTTTATGAATAATTTTACTAGAGAAAATTAATGAAGCTGCCCTCAGAAATCTAAAAATGTAGATGTTAGAGAAAACAAACAGTACACAACTGTAATAATAGTAGTAAAACTGTGCAAGTTAAAAATTATAATACAAAACAATGATATAGAACAACGTTTTACAACATAAATACAATAAACTAAGTGATTAATAAAATAACAATAAAATGAAATTTGACAATGTAAATACAATATACTAAGTGATTTAATAAAATAACAACAAAATAAAATTGTACAACTTAAATGCAATAAACTAAGTGATTAATAAAATAACAATAACATAGAATAAATATTTGCAACTTAAATACAATAAAATAAGTATAATAGTTAAGTTTCAAGTTTGCATTTAAAGATTTCAACACTTTACTCTGGGATTAATAAGTAAAATTGAGTGAAGTTAAAAACGTATTTATTATTATTTATACATCAACAGGAGTAGAAAAGACTAAATCTTCTCTTGTGTGCAGATCTTGAATGTAAGGTATATTTATTTATCTGTGAATAAATACTAACACACACTTAACCAGCATACCACAGGCAGCATACTGTTTTTTTTTGGCAGTAATTATGAGTACCTGCTGGGACCTTATTGCCGCTCAGCTGGGGAGAGGTGCGGCTCGTCTCACAGATAGTCCCACACTTATTATATTTTAGGAAAACTGGGATCTCTGTGAAGCGATGAAACTCAAACTGTTGGTTATGTTCGCTTGTGAGAGATGAGGGGTTTGTGCCTGATAACTTTCACTAGATAACTTGTCGAATGTGTTTATTGACTTGTTGTGACTCTCACTTAAAGTACGAAAGTGCGAAAGTACAGAAATCAGATATACAAACGCAGACTTTTGACCCTTCAGAGCTGTTGATGTCGGTCAGTAAATAAAAACAAATATATATATATATATATAAACTTAGAGAAGTTAAAGTAAATATGTGCACATTGTACCATAATAAATATGTAAAAATATGTATATTACAATATTAAATAGAATAGTTTAATAATATTAATGCTGAAAAAGGTCTATGGTTAAGTCTTTATACAGTGTAATACAGTAATAATGCGAGAATAATAGAGAAAAGTATCTTTATTTTAAAATTCACATTCATGGTCCTCTGAGGACTATTTCCTCATGTTTGACCTCCTGACCTTTCTTTTAGTACCACAATTAAGACAAAATGTCCACTTTTTGAAAATCAAGGAACAGACACTCTAGACATGTTCTCCATGCTCTGGTCAATTTAGAGAATTTGGGCTATTTATCTTCCACAACACATCTGTCTTCTTTCAGACTAGTGGAAAGAAAACATCCAAAATCCACATCCAGGAGTTTATTTTATAACTTTGTCTGTTTGTGTCTGTAGATTTCTGCTAAATTCACCACGTTACATTACATAAAGCCTAATTTACATATACAAACATAACATTTCAGAGGACTTGTAATATAAAAAGTAATTGTGTTAATGTGAGTAATGAACTGGGGAAGTTTCATGCTGATATCTATTAGTTACATTTTTGACCCTATTCACCTGTAGTGTGTAAAAAATGTATGAATTTTACAATCCATATCTTTAAATCTTTTATCTCTGAAGGAGGTTTTTCTCAAACTCTGAGGCAGAAATCTCCACTTCAGTAGCACTTACATACACCAAACTTTCCACTTTCATTCCTCTCTATTTTCTGAAGCTTTTTACAGAGGGGTGTGTGCACATCTCATTCAGAGCCTGATTTATACAGCTTTTTACTACTAACAACATGCAGAACATTGACAGTATTTAGTGATTTGTGGAGTGATGCAAAGAGAGATCCAGAATCCCCTCTGTAAAAACCTTTGACTCTAATATGTGAAGAACATGAAACAAGAACTCTGAACCTGCTTTATCCAATGTTCCCATTTCTGTCTGGAAATTAATACAAATGAGCACATATTTAATAAGAGAACGCCTCATTTACATATTTAAACATAACATTTCAGAAAAGTTGTAATGCAAAAAATAATTGTGTTAATGTCAGTAATGAACTGGGGAAGTTTCATATATATATATATATATATATATATATATGATATCATATATATATCATATATATGATATCATATATCAGTTTATTTAATTACACAAATTTGAGGTACTTGTATGTGTACTTTACTTTAGTATTTCCATTTTCTGCTACTTACTATTGCTTCTTTTACTTAAGTAAAAGTACTTTTTCCACCACTGTTGATGTAGACCTATAAGTATCTGACTTTTAAAATACAGTTCAGTCTCTTTGTTGACATTGGAAAGTGAGATTTTGTGACTAAAAACAAGAAAACAAGTGAACAGTTCCTCCTTTAAAAGATTATTATATATATATTTTTTATAAATCTGTAGCTCCCGTCCAGCAGGTGGCGCTGTAAACGTTTTCCATTAGATGAATCAACAACCAGTAAACTCAAGAATGAGACGTAGAGGAAGTAAAACAACAACAGACTCATGCCGCTGTAACGTGAGGTGATGGCTGACATGGAAGAAACAGACGTTAATGATATTTTAGATGACTGGTTTATCGAGTCCCTGAAAACGTGAGAAATATTTCCTCTTTGTTTGAACGCATAAAGTCTATGTTAGCTGCTAGCTAGAAGTTTCACTCTTCACTAGCTAGCCTTGCAAACCGAACTCCGCTGAAAAATCGTGAACGTTATATTTGTCCTTACGTTACTGACCCGCAGGTGTACATTCCTTATCGATAATTTCACAAGACATTTTCCGAGCCTCATTTATTAATTCGGCCTTCTTTTACTACGCGTAGCAGCCCCCTATTTCGCTTAAAGGTCAAGTTTAGGAAGTGATTACCAAAATAGTTTTGTTTGAAAACCTTATCTTCGGTGAACAATATTCATGCCAAATTGAAGAGTAAATTCTATGGATTAAAATCAATTAAATCATATTTAATAAGGTATGTATGCTTGGCACTGAGACAAGACATATTAAATGTTTAATTGTTTGAAGGGAGTCTGGTGTCAAAATACAAATGCCGAAGGTATGTTTTGAATAACAAAAAAAGATGGCGTTTAATAAAAAACACGTTATGTTATTGATAATATCAGAAGACTATGTCTAGTTTTTTTAATACGGCTTTCTTTTACTGCTCTTAGCAGGCCCCTATTTTGCTTAAAGGTCAAGTTTAAGAAGTGATTACTTTAGTTGGCGCTAAACTTTTCTCCTTTTTGAAAACCCCTTTGTGCCACAACTAAACACCAATGCAAAAGGATATGAATTCTGTTTAAAAAAAACAAACGTTTTGCTCTGTATATTCATGCCGAATTAAAGACTGTATTATATTGATTTAAAAAGTGAAGTCATATTTTATAGCTAAGTTATATGTGCTTAGCCCTGAGAGAGTCAATAATAAATATATATATATATTTTAAAGAAGTCTGGTGT
This sequence comes from Bovichtus variegatus, assembly GCA_943593645.1. Classification (NCBI taxonomy): domain Eukaryota; kingdom Metazoa; phylum Chordata; class Actinopteri; order Perciformes; family Bovichtidae; genus Bovichtus; species Bovichtus variegatus. The sequence continues at coordinate 13,178,682 of CALSCE010009506.1, read as the reverse complement.
CAAAGTAAAACATACTGCAGGTTTGAAATATAAAATATAACAAAAAAATAAACTTCACTAATGAGTAACCAT
>CALSCE010009506.1:13156855-13170449 GCA_943593645.1 Bovichtus variegatus | reverse complement strand
ATAAAGGTTTTGTAGCTGTCAAGTCAAGCAGAATGATTGAGGACATTTCAGTCATGACTTTCAAATTAAAAGCACCGTCAAAGATGAACAGTTTTCTGATTGGCCAAATAGAAAATGAATATTGTAAAGCGACAGTATGTCGTAATATGAGATTAACAGAGTTGATAAAAATCCTTCTTTGAACTCTGGTGAGGTATTTAGTGTGGCAAAAGACATAGAATATGATAGTTTATGGGCAAATCTTCAAAAACAAGAGCATGGATTTCACCTAATTAGGCTTAACACAGTTGAATTGCTTATTAAAAAGAGATGCCTAAATATACAACATAATGTGTAGGTACATTTATTTAGCCTTATCGAGAAAAAACACAGGAAATGGCCACAAACACTCTTACATGTAAAAAGTAACTACATTACGTGTATATTTACTGGTGGATGACAGGGCTCTTGACAATGTCAGCAGTCCACCTCACTGTGTACACGTGCTTATCCACACTATTCCAAGAAACATTCCATACAGAGACATGTCGTGTGTCAGTGTCACGAGACGTGTTGCAAGGATAAACTCCTTGCAGGTACAAAACTGCGAGGAAGTCTTGTGAAACAATCAAAGTAGCCTCAAAAGTTTTCATACGCATTATCATTATTAAAAAATATATTTTAGGCTTTTATTTATTTATTAATTTTTTTTTTAAATTGCAATTAGTCTAATTTCCGGTCATATTCTGGCTACCCATGGATGATTTAATGCTACAGTCAGCCGAATAAATGAAAAGGGAGGGGCAAGAGAGAGGCGAGGTTGGGCCTCTCAAAACGTTCACAGGCGTGAACACGACGCAACACATAATAACTGTGAAGCCTGTTACACTGTGTACACACGCACAGGCACACAGTGCATTGCTGTCACTCTTCTATATTACATGTCTATATATAGTATGTTTCTGTATCTCTGAACAGTGCACGCTCCGTCATGTTTCTATAAAAGAACCATTTGAAACAATCAACTAAAAACTATGGAATTATAAGTGTGTGTGTGTGTAACCAAAGAAGGCAGATGCTTGGGGAGCTAACTGAATGGTTTGAGTAGGAAAACAGAACCTAACAGTTTCCACTAGGGGGAGCCAGAGCCTTTATCAGACTCAGAAATGGCTCAAGTATTCATTTACAATGACATCGAGTCAATTACAAATCACAGAAAAGGAGAAAAAAAACACAATAAAAGAGATATACTAATAGAAAAAGAGGCAAACCCATTATAAAATAAAAGCCATTAAAAACTTTCTGATTAGGGAAAAAAATATTCGATAGAGTAAATCATAGTATACAAAAATGATGTTTTTGTTTTGTTTTTTAAAAGTATAGCACTCAAGTTTTCATGAACGATGTTTTTATGTTATTGTTTTTTAACGTTGTGTTAGTTAGTCTTGATATAAAGAAATGTAATTTTGTATTTGCGGTTGAAAAGACAAAACAAGGCGTATCAACCAACTACTTAATGCCCCTTAAATCCATGTACTCACAGGTGTCACTTACTGCGTTTGGTTAGACCTCCTCTCTGCCAACAAAGCTGACAAAAGATGAAAGTTATAGGTTTCATAACTTCTTCCCTTGAGGGCTTTCGGTTCAGCAACAGCACAACTCACCCTCAACAACCATCACTACATCTGCACCAGATGCTGCTGGTTTAGCGTCAGACCAGCCTCGTGCGCCACCTACACTGCTTTAAATCCGGCTGCCTGCTCGTGCTACTCACAAAGTATTAACCTGAGCAGAGGTGCAATCAGCTTTAACTGAAAACACCTGTGTGGCTGTGCAGCCTATAACATCTTTAACCAAGGTTAGGATTTTTGAATCGCTAAACATATTTATCATTCAGTTTCTATGGATTTATTTTGTAACAAATCAGTTGTTTATCTGTATAGCTGAACAATGTCATTTTATCTGTTACATACTACGTGTAAATGTTGATAAACTTACGAGCAGAGGGCTGAATAATAAAAAAAAAAAAGCTACAAGAAAGTGACTAGATATAGTTCAGAACCACTCGAGCACAACTTCAACATCAGTAGCACTTAGACCACTACACTCTGGATTCAGATTGTATTGGTCACTCATATTTTCAATATCTGCAGTGAAATGCTGGGGTAGCATACTCACAAGGACCAGCTAAAAGGCACTATTTATAATTCAATTAAGAGTACAACAATAAGTAATAGGGAAAAATATACATTTTGTTTTCAAAACAAGAAATGATAAATTCTGTAAATGTAATATTATTAAAAAGACCTTGCTGCTTTAATCAATCCAATTAAATAAAATCCATTAAAATTTAAGTGAGTCAACACACACACACACACACACACACACACACACACACACACACACACACACACACACACACACACACACTTTTGTGTTTCAATGGTTCTTTTATAGAAACATGACAGAGTGTTTCTGAATCTCAGAACAGTGCAATCCACTACTTTCCTCCATAAAGCCAAGGATGGGAATTAACAGACTGTTATGATTTATCAACAGCACTCTAAACACTCATGAATATGTAGTTTCCATATATGTGACATGAAAGCATGGACAGTGGGTTAGGATGGTCACAATAAGAACTAATATCTATACCAATGTTTACCATACACACAGTACAAACAGAAGTAGTGAGAGACCTACAGCATGTGGACACAAAAAAAGGAATTTTTTGGTAATAGGTGTGTGTTAACCGTTATATGAGGTCACTTTCAGCTCAATCAACCACAACCATCAACAATGAATGACAAAGCATTCTCAAAAGGATTTTTATGAGTTTCCTCATGTCAAAGCCTTTTCAACTTCTAAATACAAAAAGGGTTCAGTTGATTAAAATGAAAGTGACAGCGTGTGTGTTTGTGTGAAGGTGCAGACTGCAGATCAGTAGCTCAGTTATCAGGCAGAAAGCATCACACAGACTACTTTCTGTTGCTCTCTAACAATATAACAAAAGCCTCTTGTTGGATGTATCAAATCCTGCTGCTGCTCCTCCGTCTTGTCTGATGGTTGCAGGTTCGGGAAGTCAGTGTGTGTTCTGGTTGACATCTAGCATTCGCAGGAACGACCTGCAGACAGACACACAGACAGGAAGGTGAGTTTTCAAATTCAGATGGTTAATTTGCTGCTTGAAAATGTGATCAATAACATAAAATACTGGGTTATACAAACATAGAATCTATTACTTTAAGTTGTTTTTCAATTACCTTTCTCCGAAATTTAAATTAAAAGACCAACTTATCTAAATTGCGATCACACTGGTTTTACGATTATTTTAAGCTTTATTTCAAGTCAAGTACATTTTTTGTATATAGCCCAATATCACAAAGTTTAACTTTACATGTCATACTGTATATTCTCCGTGCTGCTCGGTGGACAATAGATGATGATTTACCACAATTTGTTTCTCTGATAACTCAAGATCCAGGTGTTCAGGAGGTTTTTACTGGGAGACTAATTATCCTCAGGGGAGGTTTTTCCTCTCAAAAACAAACAGACCCAGAGATTAATACTGGTAAAACACTGAATAAAGCAGTTTCACGTTCAGAATCTGTGTTTTTCCAACGCTGTTTGGTTGCTGCTAACGTTTGCTCAGCTTGTTTCTCTGATAACTTAACCAGACGTCCGATGACATCCTTCATCCGGTTAAATATATAATTGGACATGACCAAGATCTAAAAGAAATAAAGTGTATTGTAAAAATGTGGCTTTAAACTGGATAAAAAGTCAATTAATGACAGGCATTCGCAGTAGGCTAATATTTAAGTTCAATTTGCAGTGATCTTATATACGATATCATTCTGTTTATCCTTCTCTGTATGTGAAGATTAAGATAAAGACTCATGGTGCCACTCCGATAATGAGCAGGGGAAAGAGAGATTGTGTGTGTGTGTGTGTGTGTCCATGCAAGTGGAAATTGTGCAGTGCAGTGCAGTGCAGTATGTCCCTGTGGGCTCCTGCTGATACACACGCACACACAGTGTTTTTGCATATGGGCCACCTGTGTATTTTGTCTACATCACAGTTGTTAAAGTCAAAAAGGCAAGAGGGCATCTTTTATGGCTACACCACTACATAAAAAAAAAATAAAAAAAGTGTATTGTTGCCTCACACCACTCTCTACTTCCCACCCTACTCTGCATGCGACACCCAGAGTCCCAGCACCTGTTGAACAGCGAGGTCCATGGCATCTGAGGCCAACACTATGGGAGATTTCCATACTGTGTCAATGTGTGTGTGACAGATGGACTGAGTAAATATAACTTTAGACCTTAGCAGGACATCAATTGGGAGATGAAATCTTAGTGGGGATAAGAACCTGTGCATTTTTCTACACATATGTCTGTTACATATGCAGTATTGTGTTCTTGGGGGGCAAAATAGCATTTATTTAGAAGTGGGAATACAGGTACATTTATTTACAACAATTTAAGTGTATTAGTGTTTTTAAATTATATTTCTTTCATTTCTTTATTATTATTATTATCTTTATTTAGTTATTTGTTGTTTTTAGTATTATAATTCAACAAACTTTTTTTTGTGTGTATTATGTATTATCACTATTATTAGTTTTAATCTCAATCTCTCCATGTGTAGAGGTATTTACCAATGTACATTTACCTGAAAATGTCAATAATTGCAACTGTGAAATCATTTTTTATTTTATAGTAAAGAAGTGAAATAAATTCCGCTGTTCCAGGTTTTCCTAAAAAAAATGTTTTTAGATAGTGTCTCACAGCCATGACGTTAAGGTAAAGAGGCGTTGGGTAGGTGAACAAACATTACCTTGGTCAGAGAGCATCTGCTGAGCATTGCTTCCTGTCCTCTTTCTGCAAAGAGAAGAATAGAGACAGTAAGAGAAGAGAAACACAAGAGACTTCTATGATCTTTGGAACTTGGACTGTATTTACAACATTATATTAAATCTAAATTGTTCCTTGTTTTTTTCCACTAGGACTATAGGAACAAATTTTGGGGGTTAAATATATAGCGAAAAGTAATATCGTCTTAGCCTACCAGCATGTGAAAACAAAATGCTTGTCATGTCTGACCAACGATTCCTTTTTCTGAATCACAATCTCACTATTAGAAATGGCAGGAAGAGATCATGCACCCAGGAGATCACCACCATTTAAGAAGCAAAGAGTAGAAAGTTGTTGGATTTCTGTCAACAAAATGCCCTCTAGTGGACAGAACGTATAACAACCACATGCTATAGTGGCATTGGCAATGCATCAGCCTGTCTCTACAGCGTATAGGTACATAGTACATTTGAATAATAGGCTAAAGCTGAGCAATTTGAATATAATTTCAATAAAAAATAAAATAATAAGGATTGAAATTCTAATGAGATTATAAAGGAATATTCACAGCCCTAGTTTCCACATCAAGTGTTTTAATGTTCAACTGTATAAAGGGTCACCTCTTGTCCTGGTTGAACTTGCATCTGCAGTGGCCACCTGAAACAAGGGAAAAGAAGAGTCGACTTTTTTTTATATCTGTGTATTTGTGTGTTTATGACTTTGTATGTGTGGATCAGGGTGTGCGCGTAATTTGCATCTTACTGAACAGGATGGTGATGCCAATGAGACAGAGGACAGCCGCTAGAATCAGGCCTCCAACACGCAGCCTGTGGTAGTCTGCACAAAGAGGTCATGGTTAACATTTGAAAATATAGAACCATGTAATATCGACACAGTTTGATGTCATTTTAGATTCGATATCGCAACATCCCAAAATATAACTAATACATCCAAGCAAAGAAACATACCAGCTAATTGGTAACGCCTTTGTGTAAAAAATGATTTACAGTAAACTGCCCTTTATGTCAATGATACCGATCAGCTTTCCAAGTTCCACTAACTACTAAATGATAGTGAAAATAATACAGTAGAAAAGAATAGATTACCAAAGTTAAATGGGTCCTCTTCCACTGCAGGAACAGAAAGGAAAAGGTTCAGTTGCAAGTTGGTTTGAGCAGCAGATGAACAGGACATACAGAAACAGCCACACATCAAACAGTGAATGATAAAGTAAGATGACCAAACACAGTGGCCCAGTGCAGCTATCAAACAAAAACATTTTATTGGATGAAACCTATTAACCATATTACTGAAATATTAACTGGGGGGGGGGGTAGACGTAGACGTTAGTGAACTTACTGTTGTTCTGTTCTTCTGCAAACCCCAGGGACACAACTGCAAGATTTCAGAAAGAGACAAACTTTACATAATGAAACATCTTTTTCTTTATTAGGCATCAAGCGCGAAAAAGGTGAGAAAAATATCCCATTGCTGTTGGTTTATTTAGAAAGTATAGATTTATGTGGCGTTAACACTGTTAAAATAGTCCAAATTGTTTCACTCATGTTGGTTTTATGCACTGAATATTGCAGTAGCTTCTGTTATTTAGAATCATTGACTAAATAAACACCTAAATCTTTGCTGCGTTTATCGGAAATCCAGATTGGTTTAAAAATGTTACATAAAACACTGCCTGTTTTATCTCGCGTCCTCCTTATCCATCCCATCTTCTCTTTTACAATAGATGTTGTCACACTCCCTTTTTCAGGACTGTAATAGCGGAGCACTTCATTTGCCATCTTACCGACAGTGTTAGGGATTTGCTTTTTTACAGTACATTTCTATAGGACTGTCCAGACAGTTTAATCTAGGGTGAAGGGTCACGGCCAGTGACAAGATGATCTCTCACATCGCTCATCCACTCTGCAGCCTTTTGTCTCAAAGAGTCACAAAAATATAAATACTTGAGCAATGAGCTGATGGAAGACAGACCAGCAGGCAGAATTTCCTCTGTAAAGAGGAAGTGGAGCAAACAGATCACGCGTTTTCTCTGATTGTCTAAAACACTGATTGATGCACTGACATTGAAATCAATGGCGACGTTACTAGTTTAATGAAGGAGTTCTTGAGGATTTGCATAGAAAAACTGTGATAAAATGAAAATACTTTAAAAAAAGTTTTACTCACGTGTCATCAACACCAAAGCACAGATCTTTGACATCTTCACGCTTGAGGCTGTTTACCTGCAGAGATGAATACAAACAGTGATAAACAAAAATATCACCGACAATAAAGATGGTAATTAGATTGATGTATACTAACTATTATTGCTAATTATTTTATATTATATCATTTATATTATTATTAAGTTAGGTTTCCATAGCAAAAACACTCAGCGATGAAGATATTGTATTAACACAATCTGGGCCATTACTTTTGACCTATGCTTGCACATCGATTGAAAACAACTACTACAGTAACTGTGGTCCCTTGACTGGCCATTAGAACAAGGCGCTCATTGCATCAACATGGGATGAATATCATTATCTCCAGTCCCAATGGCAAAAATAATCAAATTTAATAAATGTGTGTGTGTGTGCATGTTAGTAAAAAGTACTCCAAACTGGCTCGCACCAGCCAACAGAGTCAACAAAGACCTGATGCAACATTTAGCCTTCTGTGTTTTCTGTGGGCCACTAACAGGACTTAAACACACAGAAACAGAAAGTGATCACGCTTAAAGTACAACTCTCTCTGAAGCACAAAAATAAATCTCATCAAATTTAGATAGACACAAAGTGGTCTCTTGCGCTCTCTTTCACACTCAGAAACTGGATCTGATGTCGATGGGTACAAAGTGCGCTAATGGAGCCTTAACAGGAAAACTAAATCACTCTGCATAATGCATTACACTGCTGTCACGTAAAGGCTCCATAGCTTTAATCTTCCTTTTTCTGTTTTAATATTATCTTTCACTACAGGCTTATTCTAACAGATGTACAGTACTGTGTGTACATGTTACTGTCCAGATTTTTCAGACTTTCAAATTAGCTTCCACTTGCTGACAAAAGAAATCCATGAGAACAATGTTAAAGTGCACTCACCCTGACAAAGCTATTCCTGACTTTAATGTCATTTTAATCTTATTTCTATTGTCCATTGGTCTATGGATGGTAAGATTTGAGCTTCTTTTTGAAGTACCATCAATCAATAGAGATCTTTTTTATTTTCCAATGCCTGCTAATTATTATAAACTGACTCAAAGCTTGGTCATCCTGAGTTCTCTCGAGCGAGGCAGAATTTACAATGATCCCATTTATATTATCCCTAACGAACACAAGCACATTTCCTGACGGCCGCAATTCCATCCCACGCACTGAGTCTGAGTGGCTCTGTGTCCACGCTGTGTTAGCTGCCATGTTGTAGCAGCAGAGGTAACATGTGCACTGGGAAGAGACACACCTTAAGTAACGCAGCAGTGATTTTCCACTTAGTGGACTTTTCCGTTCAGAGTAAACACTCCCCGTGCCCATTTCAAACTGGCATTCACAAACAGTCACGTGTGAGTAAAAACGTGCACAAATGCAAACATGCATGCATAAAAATCATTAGGATGTCATCGAATTCAAGTTGGGTTGACTGACGGAGTGTTTATCTTGTACAGTAAGAGATGATCTGGCCTGCAGCAGTATGGGAGTATCTAGTCAAATTAGTTTGCCTTGTGCGCTGGTCTGAATTCCTGTTAAAGCTACAGCTTAGCCTGTACAGCCGTATGATCGGTCTGTCCTAACTGTTTGCTCAATTGTGAGCTTCATGACTTCATGAAAATAGTGTTGTAAAACAGAATTAAACATAACTTTTGCTCCATAAGGCACCTTTGAGCTCTTCGGATCAGACCGAGTATCTGATCTGACCCTGAAATTCAAAAGATGTTACGGTACAGATTCGACTCCTAGCATTAAGTCATTTTTGCAGTTTAGTTTTTAAAGTATCTGACACACATACAACAGTGACCTTTGAGACTCAGCGATTCCCAATAAAGGAGGATGTGAGTAAAACAATGTGTCTGTCTGCTCTGCAGTTGGTATTTGGAGTTTGGTAGAAAGGGAGAAAGAAGAGCAGGACGAGTGCACCTCTCCTGGTGACTCTCCACAGCAACCCAAGGCAACGCCGGGGGAATGCAGAGGATGGGAAACAGGCCAAAAACCACGAGAGAATGGTTTACCTCAAGAGAAAGACACACGGAGAGTAGAGAGAGGAGACACAGGGGACAAACTGAGGGTGAGACTATTAGAAAAAGAGATGAGTGGGAGAACTGAAGGGGGTAGAGAGACGGGAAGAGAGTGAGGAACAGAAAGCAGGGGAGTATAAAAGAGGTGGTGCCTCCCTGTTCCTGTTTGAAGATCATATTCTAAAGCAAATGTTAGTGTAAGGCAGAGCCAGGAGGTGAGTGCTGGAGATTTAAATCATTGTGTTTATGGCTAGTTAAACACCAAGAGCACCTTGGTGGTGGATAAGTAAGGTATAGTATCACATGCTTGCAAAGCTGAGTGCTCATACAACACAACCTTCAATATTATAGAATACATTTTCAAATAACCCACTAATTGTTTCAGATCTGATTTAGTTATAGTTTCATGCTACACACAGCTTTTAAAAAAGAGAAGAAAAAAAAAAATCATTCAGTTGCAGCAAAATGAAGTAGGCTGATACCAAATAAGGCTTTATTACAAATATAGCTAAAGCATTTCTAAAATTGAAGACAACATGTGAAAAGTTATTTATTTCCCCCTGCGGAGCCACTTGTCTCCGCCTGGTTCCAGGGATAAAGAGTTTTCTGTTCTGGCTCTGTTAGGCTGCTCTGCCTGTCTGTTTTATTGTTTGCATCTCTTTTTCTTCCGGTCTTTAGGACTGTTTTTCACTTTTTTGTCTCATGCTCTACAGTCTCTAAACCCTTTGCTTCTTTCATCCTGTATACTCTCGGTCTGTCTGATACTTCTTTCCACTTGTGTGAAAAGCTCTGAGAATCACCTGTTTGTTGGAAACCACTGTTTCACACTGCTCTTCTGCCTTTGTTGAGCTGCTGTCTCCTCTCCAATCCTCTTTAAACCGCTCCTCTACTACTTCACATCTCTGACACACCTCTGTGTGTCCTTGCTCCTTCACCCCTCTCTTCTCCTTTTGTTAAGTATTTTCCACTCATTTATCCCTTTCCTTACAAACTCCCTGGAACACAGGCTTTCTAGGCTCTATGCCCGTCTCACGCTCAAACACTATCATCTTCTTTTTTCCACCCCGCTCTTCTCTTCCTCTCTTATCCAACAGTACGGATTCACCAAAAGAGTCCTAACTGTTACATGTAGGTAGCATCATTCATCCAGTCAGGATCCCACCCATTATCCATAGTACGTACTAAGTTTAAATAGATAATATTTTGCTGTGAAAAATAGAGACCATTTTCTACGTAGTTCCCATAAAAAAGTCTCACGCAGATCTGTTGATTATCAGGGATTAATCGTTGCCGTTAATTTTTTTATTCTGTGAGCACCACAAATGTAAATCTATTTAATTCCATTGTAGTGGGGTGGAGGCAAAAATATCTGAGACACTTATTTCAAATCTGATTAAATAAGATCAAAACTATCGGCATAGCTAGATGGCGAATGGACAACCAAATATCCTATTATCAAGTCCCGCCGCTAGCAGGGCAAAACATTATTGTGCAAGGTGACTATAATGTAAATATGTAGGTGGACACATTTTTTGTGTGAAAACCACACAAATATACACACACAGAGGGACACAGTGCACATATACAGAGAAAGGCCACCACTTGGCTTTGAATTTGAGACATGTGTTTACTCCCTTGTGACAAAGTTATGTGACAACACACATACAGACACCCCTACGTGCACAAACACGCAGTCACGTTCTTTGAATAACATTTGTCAATGAAAAAATATTGAAATATGAAGCTAAGCGTTCTACTACAACAGCCAAATGTTAGCCATCCATTTTTAAAACTGTTCAAGGTCAGAGGGCAAATGTCATAGGGACTCTGTAATATATGTTAAATACATACACTAGTCACCATGTCAAAAAAAAAAAAACAATTGTCTGTATAAGTTCATATCTTATGTCTTCTTAATGCAACTTTATCCCAAAAACCAGAGATTCAATAAGCTTCCTCTATTTTGTAATCACGTTACGGGGTGTGGTGTGCACAGCACGTATGTGTGACTTAGTCTCTATTTCTATTTTTCCAACACTCCCCCCACCCAACTGTTTGAATGCTGAGCACTTGTGTGTGTGTGTGTGTGTGTGTGTGTGTGTGTTCCTTTTACTGCACTACAAAGACAGCTGCCTATTCTCAGTGGCATTTTTTATTCCTAAATTAGCAGCACTGAATTCCAGTGTGCAACCCTGTTTGTCACTGTTCTTGTACGGAAAAAACTACTGGCCTGATTACTTGATAGAAGTGCCATTCTAGCTATAATATGAAATCGGACAATATGCAATGAGTATAGAAAGGAAGACACAGAGGGTAGTGGGTATTCGGTGATTCACTAATGGAGAAAGGAAACAAAGGACGGAGAAAGATAAAAGAAAAATAAGATATCAAGTTGGGAAATAAGAGTGAGCAAGAGAGGGAGAGAAGGAGGAAGAAGAATTAAAGCCTGGTGGGAATGAGAGAGAGAGAGGCAGGAAGACGAGGGAGAGTGCGGTTGGGAAAGAGAGGGATCGAGGAGGGACACAAAGAAGATAGGTAGAGGGTAAGAGGGAGTGGAGCATACTAGAGCCATGAGTCACACATAGTTACCACAAGGCTCGCAGTGAGCGGCTAGCAACATGCTCCTCACTCTCTCATAATCAGCTGATTAAAGGTGGGAGTACCTTTCCCTCATTTCTTCTCAACATTTGACTGTGAGACACTTACAGCTTGTTTGTTTTTGTACGGTTATGACATAACTATGAGGTGCAAATAAAAATATCTGGACTAGTTAACAAATTGGAAATGATAAGCTGTGTCTCTGCTGAGCTGCAAATTAAAGCGCTGTGGGTACACAGGGAATGCACTGAAGGTCACAGTAAATCAATGTCTTCTTGTTGAGGTTTCTAAATGCGTGTTTGCGAGACACCAAAGTGTTGTGAGGAAAGGTGAGGAGGAAGTGTGTCTCGCCTGAGAACGCTCTCACTTTTTCCCCTCCAACTGCTTTCCCTCGCTTTTTTAGGAATTGTGGTCATGTGAGGAGAGGTGAGCTAAGTTCGTTTCACCTGACAAAGGAAAGACAACGGTCTTTCGCCACCTTCGTTCACCTTCTCTCCATCTGTCTCTAACCGCCTCACTTTTCTCCCTCTGAAAAACTGTGTTCATATAGGAGACTTTCATTTAAATCTCTCAAAAGCTAAATACAGTAGACATGCCGCAGTTAGACTGTTGTGAGTTGAATGTGTGACTGTGTCTTTCTATGGTATGCAGATACAGACCACAATGCAGGAAAACATTTTGATATACGAAACAATTCTCACGGTATGTTAGAGTATTAAAATGTCCAAAAATACATTTGGAACTGTAGTTTGTGTAAAACTTATTTTGGAAACTTTGAAATCAAATCTGTTTGTTGCCAAGAAAGCATATTAATGTGTTGCATGGCAAGATATTGATTTGTTTTTGCAGAAAATCCACATGGGGGCATTTGTGCCCTCAAATGGCTTGCTATAAATAATACAATATACACAGACCACATACTGTATAATTCATGGATTCATTTTTCTTTCATTCAATTCATATCATTATTCAGAACTTCATTATGATGAGGAGTGTTGGTGTGATTTACTTTTATTGGTGCCCTCACTTTCTATTTAGGCCTACCTCCGTTACCTATGTCCCACATTTGAACTTTCACAAACAGAAGGGACTTCCACTTGTTTCACGACAGACATAGTATAGATAGCTTGCCAAAGAGTACGTTAGCTTTGCAGCCTGTCTTTGGTCATGGCAACATCACATGCCTTTAAACACAATAGATGTTACTACTGCATTGCATTCTGGCCCGTCGTCCTTCTGTCCCTCTTGTACAATTGATTATCATTGTATATGGGTCGGTTTTTGGTGTGAAATAAACATTTGCTTCATGATTGTGGTCAATGGACACTAGATCCTGATGTTAATCTATGGTTTCTTGTTTACCCATGCACAGTCTGTATCTGTAAACATGGGTCGCAGAAACCCATTGACAATGTAAAAAAAGACTGTTTGTACATGTCTATCCCTTGAGAATGAGTTATATGCTCAATGCATTTAGCCACACACCTTTATGTGCTTCCATAAACAGTGTCAAAATGATGAAACCTGCCTTATATTAGTGCTGAAAGAATTAATCAATACAAAATTGATGGCGACCAGTTGATAACCAATTAATTGTTTACAGCTTTTAACAATACTAAAAATTCTTGCAGCTTCTAAAAAAAGTGAATTTAATAGTTTCCTACCAATGTAAATGTTGAGGCTTTTGAATGTAAGCAGCCTTAAAAATATATATTTGATTAATCCAACAAATAATCCATATTTAGCAGACCTTTCTTCCTTCCAGTTTTACAATGTAAAGCAGAATTTGACGTCTCCTGTATCTGTCCATGTCCCAATCTGTCTGTGTGCCACATAGTAGCAAACTGTTATCACTGCTCTTATCAACTGGCCTTGTCTCTCACACACACACACACACACACACACACACACACACACACACACACAC
>CALSCE010009506.1:13088860-13156845 GCA_943593645.1 Bovichtus variegatus | reverse complement strand
ACACACACACACACACACACACACACACACACACACACACACACACAGGATGTGTTCAATAAAGCATGTAACAGTATGACAATATTGAAAAATTCCACAGCAGAATGACTTCATTGGTACTGTGTGTTTCAGGGGTTTGAATAATTTGACCAGTGACGTTTGTTAAATGGCCGTTCTGCCATCTATCCATGTCATGCTTTTTTATTTGAGAGACGTTAAAGAGGCCAAGGCTATAAACGCGTACAGACAACGTCCTCCAGATTTATTTAGTCAGTTTTTCTCTTATCTGGTGGGTTTAAACAAGGACTAAAAAGGTTCAAACAGTGTACCCTATCTACTTTAAGCCTGCAAAACAACAACAAAAACACGTTGACATGAAGAGTGTGATCAAAGCGCGTGAAAGAAGACCACCCTGGCCGTGTTACGCACATTGGACCGTGGGCGCGTGCCGTTCCATTGTCCTCGCACTGGCACTCGTGGGCTGGAGTAAAAATGTCAGCCGAATAACATCATTGGCTTATGTTGAAGTACTCTCACAATTTAAAACATGATAAACTTTGGTCTGAAAAAAACACGCTGTATATGATTTATTTGCGCCTTTTTAAGTAACTCAATTGTCCGGTTAAGAAGAAATACAGAGATTTAGCACGTTTTCCATCGTCAAGAAACGTGTTTAGAAGCGAACTTAAACGCATCCTTAAATTTAGCTTCACGGTAGCTAAACTGCTTCTTTTTCCTAAAAGGATACTTGCGCACGAGCTTATCTGGAAAATGTGAACTTTAGAAAGACATTGATAAAGAATATCTTCTGAGAAACATGAGCTCATTTCTTTGTTCAACACTTACCTCTCACAAGTTGTATTTAGCAACGTAAAGAAAACCGAGGACTTTCTTTTCCAAGAAGGCGGATATTTGAGTCAGAAGCAGCGGCTTTTCTCCACACAGTCCGCCAACACCCTGCCTTCTTCAGCACTGTGACACTCAACAGGTTGGCTTGGTTTTTACAAAAGGGGGCTGAGTTTGAAAAGCTGGAGTTTTGTCCGTGAATCCTGATCCCGGGTCGGTTTGTGCGGTCCGGCTGGCGTCTGAAGGGTACACGGCTGAAGACGAGCGGGGCGTGGAAGCTGATCCAGAGTCAGTCCGGACTGAGAGCCGGGAGGAGGAGGGAACCAGTAATGTTTGCTTGTCGAGAACGAAGATGTCGAAATTTGTCCAGTTGGGCCGATTTACTTACTTGGATGTAAATTATGCGCTATTAATATTTAGAGGCATAACAAAAAGACACTATGGCTGTAATAAAGACACATGGTGATACTATTATAGTATAATAATGTAATATCCGTTGCATATTAGCAATTAAAGTTAGAGTAACTTAACAGAAACTCTCAATAACTAAAGTAAAGGTCATTAAAGGTCAAGGAGTAAAACAAGCAACATTCGGCTGTATGCCTACTTGTACAACAAAAAAAAAAAAAACACCGGAATATTAAAATGTGGTTTAGCATAGTGACATTTATTTTCATTTTTGATGTGCACACCAATGGTTAACCACATGCACTAGTTCATCATACAGCAAAACATGCAAAGAACAGCAGGTTTATGTTCATAATCAGGCATTATTTCAGTATGCAACATTATGGTAATGACTTAACAGGCAGAATATGATAACTGTGAAGGTCCAGGTGCATTTTCAGGGATAAACATCTTTGTGAATATAAATTACTCTGATTTAAATATCAGTATAGATTTGGGCAAAGTGGATACATTTTGAAACATTTATTTAATCCTGCTCGTTACGTGGCAATCTTTGAGACTGTTTTCACATCTTCCATAAAAGGTATATTTTTGCACAGGTCTGTACAGGTGTAATAATCTGAGCTGGTGTGTTTTCCTCCAAACCCCCCACCACGCACCCAACTCCCTCCCCCCCTTTGCCTGTCAGCTCTTCTTCCTGGCCAAAACCGGTTTGTCAGGCCCCATATCAGATTTCACTGTTGTCATCTTCCACTTTTCTACAAGGTAAAAGAGGATGGCGGGGGTGGCAGTTAGCATGGCAGTTTGGAAAGAAAGACAGAGAGGGAGACAATGAAAGGGGGAGGAAGTCACACGTTCAGATATAAATTTAGAAAAAAAACCTACTTGTTCTTCCTGGAGCACCTGGTATCTGTGAAAGCAAAGTAGGATATGTAACTGAGGTTGTGCCCACTGCAATACACAATAACATCTTTATTGCTATTCTGACTCTTATGCTGGAACAGCTCTGAGACTTTCATTTGCTTTCCGAGGTTTATCATATTGGCTTATTTATCTGCGCGCTTTCAGAACTTACAAAGTAAAACGAAGAGTCCTCCAGCAAACAGCAAGCTGGCACAGATCAGGCCTCCAATTCGTAGCCTCTGATAGTCTGTTAGAAAATAATGTCAGAAGTTAAGACAAAGCAAAAAGTCAATTCAAAAGCAACTCGCATTTGATCCATGCTTTATCTAAAATTTTGCATGACATATTTTCTTTTTATGATGCTTTTTAACGATCACACGTGCAGTGGCTGCTTTTGTTGACATAAGTGAATACATGATCCTCTGCTCTAGTCTTTTTATTATCCATGCAAGGACTGAGATGCTAGGTTGTAAAGTGAAGATTATAAGAATTAGGAGATAAGAGTGTCTGTACTTACTGTAAGCAAATGGATCTGCAGACGGAACACAAGGGGAGGAGGAGAAACAAAACGAAGGAACAAACATTTGTGACAAGACTCGCTTCAACTCGCTTCAACGGATGTTCAGCAGCTTTTACTACAACAAACTATAAATGTACAAGGTGGCCCTTACAACACATTAGCTCATGTTTCTGGGTTACATTCAGTCTTTTTTAAGCGTCCATTTTGAGAAGGTAACAGTAAATTTGTCCTGAATTTGCACATTGTTGTGGAGACAGAAGTAAATGTGTTTGATTTCTTCCTAACACCAACAAACCAGTCTCAGGTGAAAGTGAAGTTTGGGCCTTACTTGCTTCAGTTTCCATGAAAAGGGTGAAGAGCACTGCAAGAAAGTCAGACAAATGAAATGTTAATTTAGTTAAGTGGGTGTTGTCTTGAATGCATACAACCCAGAGTTTTTAAGAAATAAGAAATATGGTCATTTTTACTTTTAAAAGGGTCAGGGTCATGGAATGCTTTTTGAACAAGTGAGCTTTTGTATGCTCATAAACTCCCTTGAAAAGAAAATGCGACTTTTAAATTGTATTTACCTGCTATAACAGCCACAAGAGTGAGATGTCCCATCTTTAACACAACTAAGAGTCAGACAGAAAGAGAAACAGAGAACGACAGAGGGAGGGGGAGAGAACATGATTGTGAGAGAGAATAAAAGAAAATAAATGTCCCATCACTTTCTCTTTGTTTCTCACACATGCATACAGGCAGTGAAGCACACACTTGTCCCTCTCCCCGGGAAGAGAATGTCCTTGTTATGTGAGAGGTCAGTGTCTCGTCAGCAGGGATGCATTCTGGGTGTTTGGAGAGTAAACAGTGGATCATTTTTTATCTTGGGGCGAAACCCAGCAGGTTTCCAGACAACTTTCCTTCAAACTCCAGAAAAACTTAATCGCCTCGGGCCAAACACTGTCATGTGCTTTACAGTTTCCAAAGATACTTTCTGAACCTGTGGTTTTCTTTCTCTCACGTTCAACTTCAGTTATTACTGACTGCATAAAGAAGTTGTCTTATGTAGCTTTTCAGAAACATTCAAATGCTTTTATACTTGTTTTATATACATTTCCAAATAAAGGCATAGTCATACGTGTAATTATTAAATTGGCAAAAGTAAGATGATTACAGATCAACAAAAGATTGTATTTTGTTCATTAACCTTTAAAAAAACAACGACGCATATTTTAGCTCATTTAAACATATGTATCATCCTCCTTATGTTAGTAACTAACTCCATGACTGAAAATGTTTACTGCACATGCAGCGGGACTTTCAGCGACCTCAGTGTAACCTCTAACTGATCTTGGACACCCTTGGGCCTCCATGGAGGTTTGTTTCACTGCATTTTGGAAATCCAGTGCGTTTCCTCTCTTCCCTCTGAATCCAACTCTGAAAGTTGTCCATTCCCAGATGTTTGTTATTTAAACCTCGCATAGCAAAAGCACAGTGAACTTAGCAACAGATCAAACACGTTTCGTTCTTTTTTACATGCTTTTTACAAATCCGACAAAAACATCAAATACTGGCTTGATGCATTTTTTTCTGCAAGTAACTTATTGCAGAGATATACAGTTTGCACCAGCTTGATGAAAACAAAGGCAATACATAAAACTCCTAATCATGTAGTTTGTATCAATTATCTTCACTCACGGCCTCTGTCCTTTGTCTATCAGTTTAGCATGACATTAGCCAAGGTCAAACTGTAGACAGGCCTGTGTCTTCCAAATCCTATGTTTTATGTTTTAAATACGTCCTGCTCCTCAGATGACAGCAACAGACATAATAGACTTTCTGCTTGAATTAAAAGTGATTTTACAAAATACTTAGTTTTCTACTTCACTTCTTCCTGATGTTCTGCCAACAGCCCCTGCAATCTTTACTCTTCCGTAAACAAAATCACTGCAGTGCTGAGCTTCTTAAAATCTTAAAATCCTAATCCAAAAGGAAAAATGTTCTTTTGATTTAAAGATAGCAAAATGCTGCTTTTGTTAATTCAAGACAAACCAAACATCAACCCATATATCATTATGGGGCTTGTCATACATGGCCATGATAAACAGAAGCCCCCCATGACCTATACAATTATAAGGGGAAAAAACATATAACATTCACTTTTTATCACAAGCATATTTGCTATAAAATTCAATATACATTTTCTCCAAATCTCCAAAGCAATTTAAAAGCTCATCTTTCAGTAAATTCCATTTAATGGCCTCTACCTACCACATGCATTTCTATCACTATCTGTGATAGTGCAAAACACTCACACACTAAAACAAACATTCAACATAAATGATAATTACACAAGAATCACAACCACAACAATCGACTTTTTCACAGAAAGGTGACTGATGATGCCTTGCTCCACCATACCTGCGCTTACCTGAGCTGACGGTTCAGGAGCAGAGGAGTGTGTGTGAAGGTTCCAAGACACTGCACGTTCAAAAGTGTGTATTTTCTATTTTACCTGAATAAGTAGCGACTGCTCCTCCTCTTTGTTTTGGATGTAAACTTTAGTGTTTGCAGCGTGTCCAGTGTGCTTGTGTGACGTGCTTACGTATGTAGAGGAGACCAGTGGCAATGTTATTCCATAAACATCTGCGTGTGTATAACGATGGAGTGAAAGTCATTTCTAATTTGCTGCAGAGTGGCCATTTTACTTATAGTTTAAACACTACTTACTAGGAAAGTTTATTTACATGGCATGTTTCATACACAGCGGCACACATGCTGCTTTAGATTAGTAAAGTTTAAAAAAAACACAGGTAACAGAAATAAAAGTGCGTTAAACTTTTTTTTACGTAAAGAAGTTTAAAAAGACAAAGATAGAATAAATAAACAAGTTTAAAAATAAACAAAAAACGTTTTAAATAATACTGAAAAAAAAGAAGAGAAAAAATATACGTAATATATATATATATATATATATATATATATATATGTAAAACATGTCAGTGCAAATCATCAAACACAGAGTGCAATTTCAGTTAAAAGGCATAAACATAAAATCTTTAGTCATTAAAAAAAGAAAGAAATACAGTTGGTGCAAATGTGACTGCTTCAGACAGTTTGTTCCAACAGTGGGCGGCTTACTAACTAACGTGTTTTGTTCTGACTCTGGGACTCTTAATAAGACACTGAGACACAGATTCAAACGTTCATATTGATCTTTTTATAATTAAATCTGCTTTACAGTGTCTGTGATCCACTGACTTGACTCTGTTCTCTGGCTCTGTCTTCTCCCAGACCTCCTCTCTCTGTGGAGTAGATGCTCTGTGTTGGTTTTATGGTTGACAGGCCTTTTTCCTTTTTTACTAACACTGTTCACATTGACTTCATAATGATAAGTTTAAACGAAAGACTTGTGAGTTGATTTAACTTCACTAAGGGTTGATTCAAACTCACAACCTTGCTTGAAAGGGACAATTCTTAAACTGGGAGTTCAATCAATGAGGTTAACGTTAATGACCACACAGTTAAGCAGAATTAGTTTCTGCTACAGCATGTAACAGCTTTGGTGGGTATCTGTATGTTGGCGTTTATTAGGGACATAGGTAAAAAAAATAAAAAGACTGAGCCGGGGGGAGGGGGGGTGATATTCCCAAAGAAACACTTCAAGAATTCTGAAATTATAGTCGAAGAAAAAAGTGGCACATTTTTATGAGAAAAAAAAACAACTTGAAAACCTCTAAGAATAAAACCACACATTTCCTAGAAAAAAACCACGGCTGGATCAACCTCATCAGACCACAGATAAGGTTATGCTCCGTCCTAGATTGATTGGTGTTGCCCCTACATATACAACGCATGTGTGCAGAACTATGTGATTGCATGCATGTGTCACAGTGGTGGTCTGTGACTATTTATACCTTATCCTGTCACACACTGACAAAGCCGAGGCATCCATCAGCCTCTCAACAAATGAAAATACTGCGAGTACAGAGGTGCAGACACGAAGAGACTGTAGTTCAAGGTGTGTGTGATCAAATGTGTGTGTGTGTGTAAGTGATAATACAACAAGAGAGAGAGAGGGAGAGAGAGAGAAAAGATTCACACATTTTTTTGCATGGACATTTTTTGCATTACTTAAAAAATTATTGTATGGCACAAATCTTCACACAATATCTGTCTGCTTGAAGCACCAGTTGCCAGTAACATTGTTTATGTGAGGTTAAATAAAGGCCACTGTGTTCCATGTTAATAGCACTGAATCAGAGGAGTTAGCGAATATATAGAGAGGATACTCAGTGTGATGTTTCTCTAAATATACGTAGAATCGAGGACATACTCTCCTCAGCAACACATCATCCCCACCATGACAAGATTATTAGGTACAGTGCAACATTAATGTTTATGAAACTACCCTGGCTTTATATAACTTATTGCTCATCTTTGTCTCCTGAGGAGCCAGTAACAGCGGGCTCAAAACCCACCGAAGTCCTGACCTTTTCTTTAAAAAGCTTTAACTGTAAAATTAGTAAAATATATATAATAATTCAACAATGAGCTTACAACTAGTTATTAGCTCTACAAAGAAATACAATGATGTCTTCATTTTGGCTGCTGTTTACTCCGATGCAATCTTGCTTTGCTTTCGTCTATTTCTCTTTTTAAATAAAAGTTAATTTAGACCCGCAGAGGAACAAATATACCAGTGTTGACAGAAATGCTCTATATGGTTTTGCCTGTTTAGACAGAAATCTACGCTACAGAGCATGAAACCAGATCAGTTAATCTAGTTTTGACTCAATGGTCCACCATGAGTGTGGGGAAAATAGAGGTTAGTTGCAGGTCAGTTAAAAAGATAATAAAAATGGTAAATGTTGGCTCTACTGCTAAATCCATTCAATATGAACAACTGTTACTATTTAACTTGAATTGTAATAGTTTAACCTACACCTCCTCAGGTATTGATACGTAGTAAGTTCAACTGATTCTCTGTCAGTTAAAGGTCATCTTGAGAACACACACTGAACAATGTAGGTTATACACACACACACATGGTGCAATGCTGCTCTGTTATGGTGGTATTTAGAGTGTTTGTCCATAAACAGTAAAACTAAAGGTCTAAGAACAGGTTAGCTTACATTGCAGTGAGCGACATCAGTCAGTTAGCAGATAAACTTAGATCTGAAAAGATCCTACGTAAATGAAATCCTTAATATCGGCTTGCTTTCAAAGTCATATGTGGAAACTCTTCAAACTTACTGGTGGAGTGTTGTTTTGTTCATTTTTTCATATTTTCTCGAGACGTGACCCGACTGACTCTTCTGTCACACAAACACCAAATGTAGTCAACCATACTGTAAACTCTAGGCTTCATCTTCATATTGTGGAGAACGTGAAAAATCTGAATATGACAGGAAACCTATCATGAGTGAACCGAGGTGTAGCTGAGCAGCTGAGTCAACAGGCTGCTCCATACTGCCTCTGTTGTATCAACTAAAAGACGAGGCAGAATTCTCTCCTGCTGATTGCTCTGTGTGTGTGTGTGTGTGTGTGTGTGTGTGTGTCCCTCGCCGCTCTATCAGGTGTCACAACATGCAGCCAGGGGAATGAAGACAAATACCAGTTGTCATGTTACATTGTTTAGTGCTCATTTAATTCTATTCTAATGTAAAGCAGCGATTCTTTATAATGGCTATGTGAGCAGCTGTGTTTGAGTTGTATTATTTCAGTTTGCTACGGGGGAGGTGTGCAACATGTTTGAGTGGCTGGTATAGATTCACATGGAGGGATTAGCAGGGGTTTTGAAGCAAGTACAAATGGGGGTGAAAGGTCATTTCCTCCCACTTATATTTTAATTGCATGTTGAAGTATTGTTTCTGTTACTTTTGTGCCATATAGTAAAACCAATAAAACGACATAACGGCAGAAGCATAAATGACAGAAAAACAAAAAGATTGTGGAGGTCATGTTCCTGACACAAGCTGACATATGAAGGTTCACCACCAGGGGGGGGCAAGAGACATACCAAAGATGTGATCATGTGGTAACAAGGGCCACATGATCTGCTACATGTGTCTCTGTTTAAGAGTTTAGCTTCTCTTCCACATGTTGTTGCACATTACAGTGTTTGCAACTAGTCTACCTAACAAGTGCTAATGAAAAATTGCCAAAACATTCATTATGAAGAAGCACCAGTGTAAAATCCCCATAAAGCAGCACAATATTGGTCATAATAAAGAGGGGATACAGAAATAAATGAATAATAATAGGACTTTAACCCAGGAGACCACTGTTTGTGTCCCACGTGAAACCAAAAGTCTGTTAGGTTGACTACTTAACTTACGTACGGAACTTGATTTTTGTAACAATAGTCATTATTTTAACCCATACCATGGTCTCTTCCTAAACTACTACTGCTACTGTTCGCCTTTATGTAAAGACTATCACGATAAAAGCCTTAGAACAATTCACTTCAGAATGCAAATATATGAAAACACTTCTCATCACATCTCACTTAATTCACAATAAATCCCAAATAAAAGAATAGCAATTTCCTTATTAGAGTTTTAATTGAATAATTTGACAAAGAAGAAGAGTGCAACATGCTCTGAGGGAAAGAGAAAATTGTTGTTTAAGTGTTTTGTATTTACAATCAGTACTTTTAAAGTGAATATTTCTCTCTGTTACAACAACTAATTGGCTTGTTATCTGTGGAGTGAGTGCTTCCCTCAAGTGGACAGGGGTCTCACAAACACAGCTGGGACCCCCATCAGTGAGGATTTTACCTTCAATTGTTTGTTGGAATACAGCTGTAAAACATACTGTATGTCGCAGCTACTCTTCTGTTCTCTTAGATCACTTACTCAGCACTTTCACAACATCTCTGTAAACATGCAGGGACACTTACATAGATTATATTTTATTACATGCGGACAAAAACTATTGTACGTTTAAGCGTCTGTTATGCTGTTATTGGAAGAAAAATGGAAAAATAAGATTGCTTTTATGTGGGCTGTATCCAACAATAATGTGCAAAAACAACTATAGGATGTTTAAAAATGACTTTGAACAAATAATTTAGACTCTTCAAATCCTACAGTTTAACTACTCCCTCTACACATGTAAATTGTTTTAGCCACATTTGAGACATTTTTACGTATAATTTATAAGGTATGTACCGTAAAGGCAGTGCACATTGACATATGACCCTACACCAAGTGGGGAAAGCAATCTGGCATAATCATTTTTTGGTGTATTTATCGAAGTGCTCAATACAATATTATGCACTTTGTATAATGTGTGCAAGGCCCAATTATAGAGGGCAAAATGAGGAAGTGAAGATATAAGGGGTCAGACTGGATCCGGCCTCAAACGTTCCAGACATCCTCTTTAGACCTGGGTTCAATCCAGCTTTCACTTCCCTTAGATTGGTTAAAGGTTAAAGGATTTAAACCAATTTGCTTTTGTTGCTTTTTACTCCTTTGTTACTATTGTGGTCATATCATCTTCCGGTTCTCTTCCCCCTAAAAAGCACAAATACATCACACATTAATAATCAATTTGCAATTTGTAGTCAATGCATTCACCAGTGAATTGAAGCAGTGTACTTACTGAAGCACTTCTGGAGTGTCTCAGATCTCAGCAGCATGGTATACGATAAACCAAGCACCAACAGGATGCCAAAGAAGCCCCCAATGACACAGCCAATGAGAACGGCGTAGCTGGTGCCGTCATCTAGGAGAGAAGATAGCAGAGTGAGGAGAAACTACAAAAAAAGGAAGTTAAAAAAAGAAGAAACTCTACTGGCAAAAAGTTAAAATGGTGCTATGTTAAGATAGAGCTGGATTACAACATAAACTATGACTTCTTCTTATACACCACTCTTGGGTGTTATTCTGTGATTATATCAGCGTGATTACAAAAACTTTTTACATGCAGTACAACATGAGGAACCCTTGAAAACCAAATCATACATCTCAAAGGGTTATTCCTAATAAATAATGTCCATCAACAACATGTGCACAACTGATTGTAACCTGTCTCACTCTTAACATGCACAAGCATTGTGTATTTTTTTAGAATTTCACCATGAAATAGGCATCTGATTAAAGGCTTTTTAACTTTTTTGCCAAAAGAGTGCCTTGGACCATTCCTCTTTTATGTACACTAGTAAACAAAATAAATAAAAATGTGTATTTATGCTGTGATGAACATGCTGAGAAATACTGTATATATATATATATATATATATATATATATATATGAAATAAATTGAAATCGAAGAGTCTTCACCGTAAACGTGTAGGACGGCAGCAGGTGCATCAGGATTCTCTAAGTGCTGACATACGACTCTTGTGCCGTTGTCGGAGAAAGAAGTTCCCTTAAGGGTCCAAACGGCCAATGACTCGCTATTCTTCATATCACAACTTCCATAGAGAGCCTGAGCAGAGAGACAGGGAAGGAAATGCAGAGGAGTTCAGATGAGAACTGTGAAGAAAGAACAAGAGATAGAAAATGATATAAACATGAAGTGAGCTGGGAAAGAGAGAGCGAGAGAGAGACCAGACTCCTAAGTGCAGCCTTACCTTTTGAAATCTTACAGAGACAATAAAATAGCATTTCTCAGGGGAAGAGGAGAAGAAAGTGAGAATAAAGAGAGGCATTACCTGGGGGATATCTTCCACGTAGCCTGAGGGGCATCTGAGGCTGTAGTTGCGGTGACTCCCGTAGAAGGTGAATGTGAGGTTTGGAAAAGCTTTGGGAACTCCACAGCGAAACACTGCAGGTTTTCCCACAGCCACTGTGATATCAGCTGGGCGCGTACGGTAACTGAGAGCATCAGCGTTCGGTGCTGAAGTGGTGGAGGTGGTGTTTTCAGCTAAAACAGTGATTTAGTGAGATAAAGAGAAAAGAGCAAAAAAGGGAAATAATTGGATAAAATGGGCGGCTGTGGCTCAGGAGGTGGAGTGGTCGTCCACTACTTGGAGGGTCGTTGGTTCGATACCCGGCCTCTACGGTCAGCATGTTGAAGTGTCCTTGAGCAAGATACTGAACCCCAAATTGCTCCCGATGGCATGGCCAACAGGAGTGTGTGAGTGTGTGTGAATGGTTATCTCTGATGAACTTGTGGCACCTTGTATGGTAGCCTCTGACTCTATGAATAAGGGTGAATGCTGATGTGTTGTAAAGTGCTTTGAGTGATCGCAAAGATTGGATAAGCACTATATGAATGCAGTCCATTTACCATTTACCATATCTGAAATATCTGAAAACATTGACCTGTTGGTGGCGCTGGAGGAAAAGTAAGTGGCTCCTCCTCTGGGTCTCATGACAGATGAGATGACAGATAATGGCAATCCATCCAATAGTTTTTGACATGTTTCAGTCTGGAATGAAGACAGGCTGACTGACGTTGCCACAACTCTAAACAACAGGAAACTACTGTACCAGACTAAGTAGGTAAGGTTATAGTGATAAACATCTCAGTGATGATGTAGAAATGTGAAAGTGTTTGAGTGGCAGCCCTTCTCCCTGTTGCAGACTGCTTCTCTACGAGCAGGCGGTATCGTCTGCTGGGGAATAGGCTGTGCCATGCCTAAGAAACCTGGCGTCTACACCAGAGTGTCCAGATTTCTGCCCTGGATATCTACGGCGATGAGGGTGAAAGACTGGACTCTTTATGTATCTTATCATAGGAACACTGTTTTTATTTGTATTGTGTTGTCACAATGATATAATGCCAACCAAGGAAATACAGATAGCAGTGCATCTACCACCAAATGATATCACCGACAGTTATTACAACAACAGAACAGTCACTCGCAGGCATTCAAGTCGTCTATAAACCAACAATGCATGGACACACAGCTAACAAACAGTCCATAAACATTTGTATATTCCAAAGACCAGAAACCTGTGTTTCACTGGAAGATTTTCTTGGATAGGTGGAAAGATTTGTGACACAAAATTCATCCAGTGACTTCGGTTGTTTTCTTACAGACTGCAAAACATTAACCAGGGTCAGGGTGAGATCTTTGGATGTTTTCAGTTTATCCATTTTCATGCAAGTAAGACAAAATCGTTTACTTTGTCATCCTGGATGTAGTTAGTTACCTGAGGAGGGTGCGGTGATTTGGAGCAGAGCCAGCAGCAGCAAGCAGATACGAGAAATCTTCCTCTTTTGCCTCATCCCTACTTTCGTCATCTCCTCCATTCTCTCTTATTGCATAGGGTAATCTGCAAATGTTTGAACAATGTAAATGTACTTTTCATTGTACAATAAAAGAATACAATAGTACAAGACTCCTTGTGCTTTCCTTCAGATTAAATGTGATGTGCATGAGTGTGAAACGTTGATGTTAATTATTACCTGAGCGCAGATAACCGCTAAAATGGGTATTTACACGATGATGACATTAGATACAGATACAGTGTGTCACTGCTTTACATGAAAAGGCTGCTAGAATTTTATTTTAGACCCTCTATTGGATAAGAATATTTGGCTTATTCAAGGCCTTGGCCTAATGAATTAGGAACAAGTAATGTTGACTTTATAGATAGACAAATTAAAAATGTTGAATTCCACATTTCAAAGCAATCATTTTATATAGTCAGATATTCTGTTTATTGAGATTTTGTCATTCATAGTTATTGTTTTTTAAATGCAGTTAAAAAAAGATATGTGCTACAATTCTGTCACCCATAATCATGACTCTTCTGTCCCCAAATCTGACACGTTTTTTTGTAAATATGAGAAATAAAGTAAAAAGTAAAAAAGCAGATGTAAAAATGTAAAGGAAGATCGTGAGATTATTAACACTAACCGTAAAATAAACTGGAAATTCCCCAGAAGGTCTGCAGGCAGCTTTCACATTCAAATAATATGAAGAAGTTCCTTTAAAAATAGATCCTATTCATTGCTGATTATTAACTTCTCAGATGACACCTTCTCTCAGCTGTTAGTCATATACTGTCTCAATAAACAGTGAAGACACCATTTATTCACGCAATGCTGACTCTCTTTTCACCTCTCTCCGTCTCACACCATCCTCCCGCTCTAACAAAGTGCCAAGTTAAGTCCAAGGAAGAATGTAGACATCTTCCTCATTCATTTAAAACAATAAACAGGTTGAGCAGGCCTTAGCCAATAATAGCTGCTGGGAGTCACAACACACACACACACACACACACACACACACAACCTCCCTTATTTTGTTTCTTATAGAATGAGCTTGAAATAATTTGCTAACACAACTTTACTTTGAAATAAGTTCCCTCTGTGTGTAGGACAAGCAGGTCAACCCGCAGCAGAAATGGCACCACTTTTTAACCACATACTTGCACATGTTTTTGTTTGTATACACCGAGTGTCAATTACTATAATTATAGTGTGCAGTTTATTGAAAGAATGGATTATATAAGGTTGAAAGAGGAAGATTATATTTAGCTTGATATCAAGACTCTACACACATGCTAGCTGCTCTGTGAGGCTGAACGGTGCTTTGAGCAAAATGCTACCATCAGCATGTTTACATGCTCACAGTGTCAGTGCTAACATGCTGAAGTTTACCATTTTAGGTACCATGATAGCTTTTGCTTACTGGCACAAATCTAAGAAACTGTACTGAACTGTATTTAATGTCATCTGACTTACTTAACTTAAAGGGGAAATATCCTGAAGAACTCACTTGTTCAGTGCTTGGGCACATGTGGGTATCTCCAGTGCTCACAAAGTGTGAAATAAGACAACCCAGTCAGTTTTTTTTGTCAGAAAATAGGATTGACAAGCCATTGAGATTTGACTCCACTTCCTATGTCACATACACATTCATAGACTGTATTTTTTGGGACCTTAAAGAAATAGGAGCTTAAACATTCAGGAATAGAGTGAATACAGCTATATTTACACAGACAGTATGCGAAAAATAATGTTTTATTTGTACGTTAAAACTTGTAAAAATGTTCTAGTAGAAACCCAAAATAAAAGCAATAACCTGAAAATGAACATAATCTGTCCCCTTTAACACGCAGTATAACTAATGTTGATGCAATGTTAATTAGTTTTGCAGGTGTTTTGCAGGAAAGATGAAAAGTCAGAGGCTCACAAAGTCTTAAGAAGTGATCCTCTGGGGATCATAACAGATGACATGACATCATTTAATGACAATCCATCCAATAGTTGTTGACATGTTTCAGTGACTTCTTTACATGACTCATTCTACTCACTCTTTCTGAAGAAATACAACGAATCAAATTATTTAGGGAACAAGCTGACTTAACACGTACACGTGTGACGTAGCAGCAGCTAAAGGGGCATCATTCTCGTTTATCATTTGTTTGAATATCACTCGTCTACAACTTTCCTCGTGATACATGCTGCTTGCTGTCATGCCCACTTGTGAGAGTTTAATCCCCAAATCTCCAGCTCAAGATTGTGCGGAGAAGATGCTCGCAATGCTGGTGCTTCTGCTCCTGAAGCCAGGTAAAGAGAGATTCTTTTTCATAATTATTTTTGTTTATTGAGTTTTATTATATCTATTTTGTTGCTATAAATACTGTAAATGCTTATAGCAAGAGAATCATTTAATTTTCACAAGGGACAGGGCTGACCGACACCATTCTCACTTCCCAAAATGTTTGCACTCGAAATTCATTCAATATTATTATTATTATTATTATTATTGTTATTATTATTTTTGAAGACCTCATGGTTTAACTGTGGCCCCTCCACCTCTGAAAACAAACCGATGTTTTGACTTTTCTGATGAGTTCACTCCCTTCAATTGTTTCACTTGGTCCAGTGTGTAGGATTCAGGGGCATTTATTGGCAGAAACACAATATAATATTTATAACGGTTTTCATTAGTGTATAATCACCTGAAATGAATAATCTTTGTTTTGTTACCTTGCAATGAGCCCTTGATATCTACATAGGGAGCGGGTTCTCTTCACAGTCTGCCATGTTTCTACAGTAGCTCAGAATGGAGACCCAAACACTGGCTCTAGAGAGGGCCTTTCTCATTTTTAAGTTACCTGAAGGTTAATCTCTATGAAGTGATGTCTATATATGAATGCAGAGTCTGTCGGCAACGGGACAAGAGTTTGATGTTGGAAGTGTTCTGGTTTGCATTTGTAGTCTGAGTTGTATTGGCCAATCGTGTTTGTTCTCGGAACTCATCGGCTATCGTCTGAGTTGATTTAGCTTTTTATTAGATTAAAATCAGCGAGTAACTTGGCTGCTTATGAAACAATCCGGTTGCAATAGACGATTGCAGAGGCCACTTAATCCTACACACTGGACCTTTAAGTCACATCTTAAAGTTAAATAATTATTATTGCAGCGCAGTATGTTTCAGTTTTCTCTGATGATTATTGTTTTAACTCTGCATATTCAGTAAAACAATACAACTAATTAAAACACTTTTCTGATATCATGATCTCTCTGCAGGAACTGTGAGTGCTGGTTGGTCGGTGACTTTTGAAAACCCAAATCCTTGTGCTTTAAAGGGATCATCGGTGGAGCTTGGGTGCTCATACAGCTACACCGATGGGGAAACTGTTCAAAACACTGTATGGTACAAAGGGGAATTAAAAAATGGCACCTGGAGACGCGTTGAGCTCTCAGATCTTCCTTCATATGATAATCGTTCTGAGTATCTTGGTGACCGTCAACACAACTGTGGCCTGGCAATACATGACCTCCAGCTTAATGACACAGGGCATTACTACTTCAGGTTTGATACGAAGACCTTAGGATGGCGGAGTAAAACATCGCTGCATCTGACTGTCACAGGTAAAATTATTCTTCATTGAGTGTGACTCTTCAAGTTTAATGTTTTCAGCTTTTCTTAATGT
Organism: Bovichtus variegatus; assembly: GCA_943593645.1. NCBI lineage: Eukaryota > Metazoa > Chordata > Actinopteri > Perciformes > Bovichtidae > Bovichtus > Bovichtus variegatus. The sequence goes on along the minus strand of CALSCE010009506.1, from coordinate 13,140,335 downwards.
CATGGTCTCTGTTTCTTTAACTGACTGTTGTCCAGAGCTGAGAGCCAGAGTGTACCCTGACAGTGTGAGCGCAGGAGACTATGTGACTCTTGAATGTAAAACATCCAGCCAATTTGCCAGCACAGTTTGGTTCAAAGATGGACGTCTAGTACCCAGACTGGAGTTCCAGGCTCAAGCAGAGGATTCTGGGAATTACGTATGTGCTGTTGAAGGACAGGAGTCACTGCGATCTGACCCTGTGGCTCTGGATGTTCAGTGTAAGGATGCTTATTATGACATTGTTGGCTAAGAAACTGGTATTTCACTGTGTGATGCATAAACTTTAAGGAATAGATCAGCATTTTGGGAAAATACGTATCACGGCCTATTATTGCGTATTAAGTTAGATGAGAGGATTGATGCCACTCTCATGTCTGTCCATTAAATACGAAGCAACCAGCAGCATCCAGTTAGTTTAGCGCACAGACTGTAAACAGGAATAAAAATCTAGCCTGGCTCTATCCAAAAGTAACATAGAGTGCACTAATTAACATGTTGTATCTTGTTTATTTAATCCGTACACAAACTTGAAGTGTTTAGCTAGCTGTTCCCCCTGTTTCCAGTCTTTGTGCTAAGCTAAGCTAACCAACCATACAGATCTGAGGGTGGTATCAGTCTTCTCATCTAACTCTCAACAAGAAAGCGAATGAGCATATTTTCCAAAAGTCGAACTATGTCTTTACATTTCTGAATGAAATATGTATTGAGAAAATATGCTTGGGCTATAAATAGTCAGGAAAATCCATGAATATGTTTTTTTTTAACTTGTACAACAAATGAATCCTTTAAGTGGATGCATACAACACCACAGTGGTTGTGTTTTTATTACAGATCCCCCGTTGAATGTATCTGTCGAGGTGAGTTATTCTGGCCAGCTGACATTGGGCAGCAGTGTGAATCTGACCTGCAGCAGTGCTGCTAACCCTGCAGCACACAGCTACACCTGGTACAGCCAGAGTACTGCTTCCAGTGTCAGCTCCATGCTCCAGGTGGGATCCGGACAGGTGCTGTCTCTCCCCTCTGTGGACGCGTCCCACACTGGACACTACCTCTGCCAGGCCGCGAACCAACTGGGGGAAAACAACTCAACTGAGGTGCTGCTGACAGTGGACAATCCAGACAGTGAGTGTGCGGGGAAGACAAGCAGATGATCATTGATACACTCAGCAATAACAACCTGAATAGATCATCCATTGGGGAATGTTTGCAAACTTCGATTGAAAGGATGTTTTAGTGGGGTGGGGAAACAATCACATGTTATTCATCACAGAACCATTAATCTAGATTTAAATCCAAAACTGCTGGTTAAATTGGGCTGATTTTAGAAAATACAGTAACGTGAGATTTAAACAAACATCAGCTCAAGTTTTGCAATGTATTTGTCAAACAGATGCCGTTAGTTTAATTTCTCTCGCAGTTTTTTTAACAGTTAACCGCGTCATCCTCTTTGTTGGTATTGGAGTCAAAGTCTTTATTGTCCTGTTGCTTTCACTGGTTATTATCTGGGCATGGTAAGTTAAGTTATACACAACACTCTTCATTTTGTACTGTGACATTTCATACTATGATGTAAATACTTTCCTTATTTCATTGTTTAAGGAGGCAGACACATAATTCTGCTGAGGACAAAGAGGTAAGAAGGACCCAGCTGTGTTTAAATAAAGTACTGAGAGTTTAACACAAAAGGTCTAATGCTGCCCTGTTATGTTTCAGGAGGACAGCCAGGATTATGAAAACGTGCCTAAATAGGTCAAAAGAACCGGGTTACACAGAAGGAAATGTTGACTGCCTCCATCTGAGCCTCATGACATGGCATTACAGTGGATACACGACTCAGCACGAGAATGTCAGTGGTTTGTATGCTGCTTGGAGCTCAACCAAAAGACACTGTGGAGTTAGATTTAATCAACAAGTTTGCTGGCATGAAAGATGCAGCAACTCTCTTTCACGCCCGACTCCAGTCTGTGTAAACGTTCTATCCTTCTCATGACACTGGAGACAATATCAAAAAACATTACTTTATTTCATCAATTAAATAGCCACACCTTACAAATGTTACTAAATGAAGCTATTTTCTCATGAAAGTATTGTTGCTGAACATCTTTCAGTAGCGGGAGTGGTTCACTCCTGGTACAGCAGCCTGTATCCAGAATCATTGTGCTCAAACCAGGATATGGCGCCCTCTTGAGTTTAACATAATCATGTACATTATGTTCTGGTAAACTTGTAAACGCTTTGCTACCGTCAGATGGCAGAAGTTTGGTCAATATGGTATCAGTGATCGCTATTCAATACGTGTACCTACTACTGAAACCTGTAAACGCATTTCACACCTGCATGCATAAGAACGAGCGTTTCAAAAGTGCTGCTGTAACAACTGTATAGATCATGTTTTTGAAAGGCTTAACAAGATCATTTGAAAAAAAAATGTATTAACATGTTTTGGCATGCAATAAACGCTCTGTCTTGTTTCAAATTTATTTTCAAAAAAAGGCAATTTTCTTTTTGAGCAGTGAAGTGTTCAAGAAACTTTTCATTAAATCTAAGATATCACGCATTATATAAATCTTAGTATAACTTCAGTACTCTAAATACAACACATTTAGAACAAATCTCAAGTGACATGCACTGTTGCTTAAAACAGCATTAAAATAGAAGTCCAGTATATAAGATCGAATGAATAGCAAAACAATATGTGCACCACTAATTACCTCCATTTCTCAATAAATCATCAAATAAATGTTAAAGTCACAGTTTACCCTAAAATCCAATACACATATTTTTCTCCTCTTACCTGTATTTCTATTTATGGAGATTTATTTTTGGAGGTATCGGCCGTAGAAATGTCCGCTTTCTCTCGAATGTAATGAAACTAGATGACACTTGGCTTGAGCCAAAAAAGTACATTTGAAAAACTCAACAACATTGTTTCTTTCCAGAGATCATGATCCGGTTACTCAAGATACTCCACAGACCTTGTTGTGACATGTTTCACGTAGGAACTATTTTCTTTATATCAAACTACTACTACTTGAGTAACCGGACTTTCTGACCGAACTGACGTGCAGATGCAGTATGTGAAACTGTGTCGTTAAATATTTAGGAAATTAAGCCCTATACTCCCTTGCTTACTCATTTAGCATGTCTCGGCTTAGCTCACTTTAATAGGATAAATCAGACAAATGCAAAATTCTATAAATAGACTAATGAGGTGGTGAGTTGATATCAAAGAACATCTTGTAAATGGATGTCCGGGTGTTAGAGTCACTGTCCTCCTGGTTTTCATCCTCAGGCTCTGGTCAGTATCTGTTGGAGCCTTATCACGCTGAAGAGTTTACTCAGAAGCACACAGATGTGACCCAGTGCTAACTGCTAACAGCTTTTAATTGGATCATTATGACTGCATTTTCCGTCATCATCTTCATGCTCATTACTAACAGGCTTTCAGTAACAGCTGTTTCTGGAAAATGCGTATACAGTACTGGGTGCACTCTGTGGCATGTTGTTTAAGTGCTTGGTAATGAATTGAGGATTTTTAGTCTATTATAATATATATAATGAATCTATGTTTTCTTGCAGATGGCTTGGTTGAATCCTGACAACAGCATTTAGCTTATCTCAAAGCACAATCACACGTAAACAAATGGAACAAATGATCAGGTACGAGCCAACAGAATAAAGATATTCACACAGTTTTTCTTTAGCTTCAGTTCTTTCAGTTTGAAAAAAGAAGCATTTACTCTCTTAAAGCAGAAGTGAGCCAAGTTCATCCTCGTTGAGGTCCGTACATTGAAATCCAAGAATGAAGCGTTTCAGAATTGCGACCTGCGTGCTTGAATGTACAGAAATGTCCGTCATATGATGTTCAGGTTGGCACACTGAGTTAGCGCCATTGTCAACAGTCTTCGAAGTTGTTGTTCTTCTGTGTACATTATTTCAGTCATGAAGCCCAATTATACGGGTTTACTTGGCAACATGAGGCATGAAGGTGTCCGAGGCTATTGAGAAAACAACTCTACCTATTCTGAGTTACTTTAATAAAGTGAAAAGTAATGTTATGGTGGTTGTAGGGTGTTTGTACTTTGTGCTGGATGAGGCCTTAAGGTGCCATAGCAGTTGTCTCGGTGAGGACATACGACTGATGTCTGGATGACTTCTGTCTCCTGAAAGGACAGACAAATAATAATCAAAACAACAACACTGACAATTACATTATTAAGTTATCGTTAATAGTTTTCTTAAAATATAATAAATGATTTATTAACACTGTATGTAACCAAAACCCAGACACTGAAGGTCTTTGTCTGATCTTCACACTACTACAGGCATCACTTTAAGCTACATATTATGCTCACATCTAGATTGGATTATTCAAATAGTTTACAACATAGTTTTCACATAGCAAAAACATGTTCATGTATACTGTTATAAATGATGCGTCGGGTACTTTCAGATACAACATCACTTCTTGTTTAGCTGTGTGTTAAATATGAGGTATTTTATTATAAGTGATGTTTATTAAGAGTACTAAAGCAAATACGGATTTTCTTTTAAATTACATTATTTTACTTATATTATCCACCAATCCAATGGTACATTACGGTACCTCTTTATTATTGATGCTAAAATGCTAATATAACAGCGAATAAAGAAATATACTGATCAGCTGTAGGAGAAAACAATAACTCACCTCGTCAAGAGAAAGGCCACTATGGCTATTATAACAAGAAGAACAAGGATGGTGACTCCGATAATCAGGAATCTGCCTCCTGAAGAGTCAGACGACTTTGTCTCTGGTGTGGACAGAAAAGGAGTTAAAGCCAGAACAAACTGTCTCAGGAAGTATTCTTTAATACAATGTGCATGTGGATGCCTATAGACTGAATATGTACAATGTAAAGGTGTAAAAGTATTTGTTTTTGTGAAATAAATCCAACATGGTCTAAGTATTTGAACTAAATATTGACTGACAAAGTCATATGTTTTTCTGTTGCATTTTAAATATAGAGAAGACATATGTAGGTTGAAAAAATATTGTTGGCCGCACAACACCTTAAAAAGTGATGAGTGCTATGGTGGCAATGCCGACTACAGTAGCTGTGAGTCAATCTGTCACCTCCGTCATGTAAGCACATGGCTTTTCAAAAATGTGAAATTAGTTTTGTACTCATATATGCAAATAATGATTGATAGAAAAAAACCTGCTCAACCTTGTAAATATTTAGTTTAGGTGTTATTTTGGGACTATTTTCTGCAGGATTGTGGAGCAAACGTGGTTGCCACAGAAAGCTGCGACTGACTCTTCCTCAGAACCTTCATTGACTTACCTTTGGGACCTGTGAGTGTTACGCTCTCAGTCTGTGATCCATGCCTGTTGCGTGCTACACAGCAGTGCTGCCCATATTCTTTAGCGGTGATGTTGGCACTGCTGAGTGTCGGGCCTCGTCCTGTTGGTGTAGCCGGGGATTGTCTCGCTCGATGAATGCTTTTATCTGCTGTAGGGAGACATGCTGCACCCTGGTACCAGGTGAATGTCTGGACAGGCGGGTTAGCATCAGTGCTGCAGGTCAGAGTCACAGGGAGCCCATCCTGTAGCTCTCCAGCAGGAGAGACTGACACAGCTGTGCTTCGAGGAGAATCTAGACAGGAAGGAGATGAAAGGTCAGTAACATCCCAGTCATGGGATTCTGTCAAACCACTCACTGCTTTTAAACCATTTATCAAAGCACTTTTTAACCAAGCTTTCAAACTGTACAGGAAAGTTTCTTCATCCAGTGAAGACATTCTCTTACTATTTGTCTAAAAACGACCACAGCTGCTATATGTTTCGTTGAGTTGTGTATATACAGTATCCCAAATGTTTCCAACAATTTTCAAACCTACAGAAATCTGTTATTTTCAATGAAGACAACTGTGTGTTTCATTTGTCGCCTGTAATGGTGACTGAACCCCTCTTCTGAGCCAACATTAGCGGCAGCCGAACAGCGTCGGAGAAACACCGATTTTTATTGTGAAACTGCTCTATTTAGTGTTTTTACCAGTTATAATCACCTAGTCTGTTTGTTTCGGAGAGGAAGAGACCTCGGAGGATAATTTGACTTCCGGTAAAAACTTCCTGAATGTTTTATTTTAAATTATTAGAGAAACAAGCTGAGCAAATGTGAACGGCAGCTTGGCTCACAGTTCCACCATCCTGTGTCTGCCGAACAACGTTGGAGAATCTCAGATTTTTACCGGGACACCTATCTCACCTTTCTAACGGTAGTAACTGAAAATGGTGGTGAAGACCAAACAACAACTCCCATGATCCCCCGCTACTTCACCTTTTTTATCGTTTTGATTCAGAGACCCCAAGTAGCAGAAAATGACGTATTGTGCGTTTAATTTATGTTAATGTGGCTAATGATTGATAATAATATGAATTTAAATCAGGATTAAACTTCACTTACACTCTATGTCAATGGGCAGCATTGTTGAGTTCTGCACTTTATCTCCAGTCTGTACCTGACAGTAGTAGCTGCCAGAGACATCAGGTGTGACCTCACTGATGTCCCACACCTGTCCAGTATGTCTCGGGCTGCTGCTTGTGCTCTTGTACCATCTGAAACGGGCCTGTGGACCGGCCGCAGGGCTGCAGCAGGCCAGACGCAAGGCCCCGCCCTCTGTGATGTCACTAGGGGGACTTGCTGACACTGTGACTGCGCTGGAGGAGTCTGGAGAAAACAACGGTTAGGAAAGTAATAAGCGTACTTACTTTAGATACTTAAGAAGACAACATTTATGATTTGACTGGTTAGTCAATCCCTGTATTTCAGCAGAGCATACATCATATACTAAGTCCTTGGTTAGAAATACTGACAGGCAATGGTTTTGCTTTATTTAATGATGTTTCTGCAGGACTGTTTTCAGAAGTTTAATGATTTGTTAACAACAATTATTTGACAACATCTGTTTAGAGTCTTAGCTAGGATTTTAGAAATACTGAGGTCAATCCAAACACCTGCCATATAATTGTAAAAATGATTATTTATAATTTTTTCACTAGAATTAATTCCACTGTTCTATTGTTATTTAGTTTTGATCTACTGTATATGATAGTTTAAAGGTGGGAACATTTGTTAAACTGTTGTATTTAATAATTTCTGTATTGTTCCAAAATATATTGGTATCCGCAATTTGAACAACGTTGAATTTGATGTGCAACGTCTGATTACAAGAATGTAAAAGAAAATGCATTTCAGTTCCCTTTATTTTCAGCAGAATAAACACGCTGACGATGTGACCTCTATGGGGACTAGTTGACATTGTTTAAGCACAAAGGATGACACAGCATGGCAAAAGAAAGAAAGAAAGAAAAGCAGAGTGTGACGTCACACAGACGTTTCTTAATCATTTTTAGAGAACATTTTGTGGTGGAACAACACCCAACTCACACACACAACATGTGATTGCTTTTCAACACGCTGTAACTACTTAAATTGTTCTAAATCCCCTGCTTTTTAAAAGTTTAGCAAAGACACATTTACAGTTTGTCTCTACATGTTTAGCTGTGAGGGATCTTCATCCTTAATGTAGGACTTATAGGCTTTATACATTATTGTTCTACATGCACTCAGCGGTCAGTTTCAGTTCTACTTCTCATAAATAGCACTAAGTGTAAAACAGAGAGTTGCGTAAAGGAACACTTATTATCCAAGTACTGAAGTAACACAAGTGAGCAAAGTATAAATGATCTTAGTAGTTTAGTAGTTTGTTTCTTGAACAATAACTAGCTAACAGCTACCACTGAATACTGCTACTGTAACTGGGCAGTTCCTCCCAGGCAGACAGGCATGAAGCAACACACAGACAGGCAGCGAGACAGTGTGTCAGTGAGACACAAAGACGGACAAAAACAGTCACAGCATAGAGGAAGGACAAATAAAAAGACTTTGTGGTCTACTGGGGTTGATCAGGGCAAACTGAAAATCAAGGCACGATTAATAAAAACCAGCTCCCTGCTTTAAATAACAAAACCCCATGTTGGCTAAAAATATACAGATGTTTGGATTTGATGATGTTGCTATTTTTAAAACGTTCTATTTGCTTAGATACTTTGCAGTTAAATATTATGAGCTATAGATTTATGATTGCTGCTAATTTTTGGCAAATATGATGAGTTGTAGCATTAGTTGTAAATGAAATATTCCCACCTGCCACCAGCAGCTGCACACCCCTCTGCTCTGGCATCTTCTGTGTAGGGTGGCTGGTGATGACATAAAACACATATGCTCCGCTGTCCGACTGGCTCACATTAGAAATCCTCACAGAGCAGTTTTTTGATCCTGGTTGTCCCAGGTGCTCCACCCTGTTCTGGTAGGATGGATGTGGGAAGATACCGGCACTGTGGAAGACATATCTGAGACGGACAGATTTACTTTGTTTGTCTAAATGAGTTCTTCACAAAAATGAATCACAGGTGTTTCTGTGCATCCTAAACAATACCTTGATGTGATACAGCGACTGTCTTCAAGACACCACATTTCAGACAAAACGTTGTACTGTTGTCCTTCTTCTCCTCCTCCAGTCTAATGGAGAAAAATAAAGTTGCTATAGAAAACAAGAAGCTTTTAAACAAGGGGTAAAATAGCAGATGCTATGCTTAAGGTAACCTGATGTTTAAACCACTCTCAAAACTTTGATTGCAAACTTAAAGTAGTTATTAACAGTCATGCAGTTATCCTTAAACAACCCTCTATAGCTTCACATATATATTCATTCGGATTGCAGAATTGAACCTTGCAGAGAAAGTCTTCTGGGTAAAGACACACTGCAGGATATATTGCAACTGCTAACAATGCCTTCTTTATTGAATTACCTGAGCAGCGAGCCGTCCCTCTTCCTTGGTCTCATTAAAACTTTGGGGGTAGTCATAGGAACAAGGGAGAACCACAGAGGAACCAATCACAGCACAGATAGGACTGGAGGGGAGACTAACTGACCAATCACCTGCAAGAATACCTGAGGGGCACAGGATATATATATATATATATGTTATATACAGTATATATATATATATATATATATATATATATATGTAACATATAGCAAGTTACTATATAATAACCATCAAGTTATTGTTCAATGTTGCAAAATTTTCTCAAGAAATAGTTGTACTTTTCTTTTACAGGTTAAAGGTAAAATACATTCACAGTTGCAATGTGCGCTGTATATATAAATGAAAAACTTTATTACAGAATTAGAAAATAATGACAGTAACATATACATTTTATGAAGTTATGGTATTAGTTTGCTAACTTATTTTCAGTATTAAATAACATTATCCAGAGACAGATCAAAGTAACTGACACATCTGAGTGTACACATATTACAACTGTGCAACACTGTTTTTATTGTATTTTCCAGGTGTTATGACCTATTAGGACATTTATTTAAATACTTAAAAAGACACAAGGAATGTGTCTGCTCAGAAGGACTGTACTTGGTCTCAACCCGCTGGATGTTTTGTTGCCTCTTGGAACAATGTAAAAAAGTAACAAAATAAGTCACAGGGAGAAATATAAAAAATGTTTTACTCGCAACTCGAACATAGATACATTATGTATGTAGTTCTGGCTGTAGCCTACTTGTTGCCCCAGAGTGGTTTGTGTGGTAACAGCAATATGACACTTAGGTGTTACACACATGCCACTGAAATCAGCTTTATGATTTTTTTTTATGCCACATTAATGTCATTCTAATAATCTTAAGCTCCAGACTTTAAGTTAATTCTGTTTAATAAGTGTTGAAACTACAGACCATGTATACTGGTAATTTCACACAGGGTTTTACCTTTCAGAGAGATAGAGAGCAGCAGCCAGCAGCTCACACGTCCACCCATCTTCTTCTCTTCCTGCTGTTGCTTTTCTTTTCTCCTGATCTTCCACCTGCCCTGCTCTATCTTCTCCTCTGGCTTCAACCGATCTAGCCTCCTCTACTCTTCAGCTAAATAAGCGATGTGCCTGTTTCCTGCAGAGCAAAGACTTATTGGTCAGATTAACCAACTTCCTTTTTTCCCCCTCTAACAACAAGGAACTGGGTTGATAACTATGCTTTCAAGTCAGCAAAGGGATGTGTATATGTATGTGTAAAGGGACACAGTATGTGTTTACTGGCTCAATGGAGATATGAGGCTTCACACTGGCTGAGAGAGAAAGAGCTCTGCAACAACATTGAATGATTGAATCACTTTCCAGTCTATGTGATTGTGTATTATTGCTTTGTAGGACAGTGTGTTCACCTGCAGCAGGTCTGCACAGCAGCAGGTCTGCAGCACAGCAGGTCTGCAGCACAGCAGGTCTGCAGCAGGTCTTCTGCACAGCAGCAGGTCTGCAGCAGGTCTGCACAGCAGCAGGTCTGCAGCCTGTGAGAGCTCGTGCCCTGTTGGTTCTCTCAGAAACGTACGTGACGTCACTCGTGCCCCTCTGGTCTGCGCGGCTGACCGCTCACAGGACGACCACACAAACCGACAAAGTTGGGATAAACTTTCACTAACTCTGTCTCAATTAGTCCAGTCTTCCAAATGTTTCTCTCTTTTCTATTAGAAGCGGGCGTCGGTGGCTTTGGTTGATAGAAACGGTCGCTGAAAACCTTATTGCTCCCTTTTTTTTTTTTTTTTCTTCTTCTTTCTTTGGGGTCAGTAACCTGTGAAGAGAGCAACAAGGATTTACTGCAAACTGGGATTTATCTGTGGCGGCGTTTAAACTGTATTGTCGCCTGTCTTCGAGGCAGAAGTTTTTTCCTTGCTTTTTTCTGTTCTTCAAAGCGGATTAAAAAAAAAAGAGATTATATTTGTCACTAATCAGTGGCAGGGATCCACCTGCTGCAAGAAAAGACAAGTGAGTCACTTTCTGGAATCTGTTAGAGCCCTATAGTGCTTTCGCTATCCCTGAAAACAAACTACTTTTTGTATTATTAGCCTTGCTGTAGGCTATACTAACAACTAGTAGTTAGAAGCTTTTTGGAAATATATTTTTTCTCCAATTTGTATAATTTCAATTATGTCAACATCACAGTTTTTCGTGCTGCACCCGTTTCATGCCCTTTGGTCTGTTTAAACATCTCTGTCTCCAGACCTCTGCAGTCTGAAGGGATACAAATATCATAGCAAAGTTTACATGTTATAGGCGTTTTAAGTTGCGTTGCCTGCTAATTGTATTGTACAGTGATACAACAGGAGCTATAACTTGTCTATAGTTTTCTATAGATACACTTTAACTATAAGAAGAATGCCTTTGTGATCATTTGCTCCGTGTGGTCTCATATGACCTGATCCTGTTTGCAGGACAGTGAATACTGTAACTGCTTTGGTGATAAAGACAACATTCTTCTATATGTAGTGGCATAAGAAACTATTAGGAATTGGAATTAAGTTACACATATATATAAAAAGCAGCTCAGTTAGTATAAAATCATTTCTTATATGGACTTCATACATTTGTATGAAGTGTGTGTGTGTGTGTGTGTGTGTGTGTGTGTGTGAGAATTAACTAAACACAAAGTGAAAACAACCGAAACAGACCTGTGATGTCACCTGCCTGTATTTCTAGAGCATATCGATGAAACATTGAAGTAGACTTTATATTATTAGTTGAAGTGTACTGTGAGTATCTGTAGTAGTGTGTAGTTATAAATTAGCATTCTAGTTTGTGCCACAACTGGTTTGTCCTCTCACTTTATATCTATGCAAGCTTAAGTTAAGCTAATCTTATATAACTCTGTCTATCTGACTTTTTATTTTATGACACGCATACAAGTATTACCTACAGTACCTACAGTTTGCATGTCACTTAAGACCCTCAATATTATATTACCAGGCAAAAGTGACTGACAAGGCATTAGACCACCTGCCCCGAGGAGTCAAGGAGAGAAGGAAGGAAGGAAAAAGGAAGGAAGGAGACAGATCGTTGTCTTTCGTTGCCCTCTGCTTCCTACTATACACAGATGTATGCTGAGAAAGTTCTAAAGGAGGGGAAGATGGGTGAGTGCACGTATGACATACACTGTGGTTCTCACTCTCATTGTCCACCCCTCCCTACTCCATCACACACACACACACACACACACACACACAGACTAAAATGATGTGCTGGTCATGCTTCCTGTTTTCTGTATTTGGGCCCAGACATCAGTCCACTTGACAGTTAACCATTAACTGTTTTTTTCAAAGCCAACTGGCTGTCTCTGATGTGCACTGGGTTTATTTTTGAAGTTTGTCTTTCAGCTTGGAAAACATATTTAGACTATTTCTGAAAATGTTTCATCCAAAAAGAGTCCTGTAATTCCCAACCCAAGAAGAAACGTGATAGTGATGTTGATAACTGATGCCAGACATAACCACTGTCCTTTATAACAAATGACACTAAATTGCAGCACATTATATTTACAGCAATAACAATTCTTTCTCCTTGCAGTCATAAACACACACCTCACTGTCACTGTCAATGAAGCTCTCCTACCTTATCCCAGCAAACACACTCCCATCACCATCAGTGAAGCCCACATTTCAAATGAAACCAGAGAATCCGCATCTGTCCTGTTACGTGGCATTAGCTGAAGTGGACTGTTGTGGTGTTGAAGTTAGAGTCAAACATGCAGCTTCGTGGCTACTAATCACTTTATTGCTAGTGTAATATGATGCTGTTATGTAAGTGAAGATAAGATTACTTGCTATGTTTAGCTGTTGCTAGAAAGCACTCCTGTCAAGTATATGTTGCCCACTTTGTAGATATAATGAATTCATATGTTTTTACCCCAAAACCCCTGCCAGACAACAGTACACTTACCTTACATTGCAGGGACAAATTGAGTGCCAGTAGAATGAATCCAGTAGTCTCCCATTAAGTTCAGTCTTTAGTGTAAAACTGACATCATCTCCATGTCTTCTGCTAGTCTTCTCATCAATGCACTGGACTTCTTGGTCCTCTCGTCCTTGTTGTGCTCTGACTTACTTTCTGTGTCGGAACATAGTCAGCGTAACGTTTGGTTTTGTACGTTTGGCCCGACAGAAGGGAGTGCACCCAAATGCAATGATTCAGGCTGTGTCTTTGGTGTGTGTAATTACAAGAGAAACACAGTCTAGCCAAGGAGTGGCGCATGTGGTGCGGCTTATTTTGTGTGTGTCTGCGCTTAGGTGGGATATCTACTTCATCTATTTTCAGAAACAAGCTGTGTTTACCTAAAACATGACATGTTATACATGTGTGAACAAGTACAGGAAACACAACTATACATACGTAATCACTCACACTCACAGAGCAGGCTACATTTCTAAACAGACTAATATTATAGAATATAGTAGAATATGTTTGTGTTTATTTGTACTTTTCTACCATGACAACCACTACAAGTATGAGTCAGAGCTTCTGCTGTGTGTGTGTGTGTGTGTGTGTGTGTGTGTGTGTGTGCAAGGTTTTATTCTGCTTTTGTACTGTTATCTTTGTTTCATACCACTCTTATCACACCTATGTTCACATCAGTCTACTCAGGAAGGGGATATTCTTCAGTATTTATTTTGAAAAACATTGTTACCCCTTTTTCATGTTTAAATTGGAGTGAATGTTTGTTGAAATTTAGCTCCGCCATGTTTTTGATAGACCAGATACATAAAAATCTGATCTTCCTAGTTTGACACTATTTTTTTAAATCTGTTTCCCAAAGTCCAAAATACTGTCAGTGCCTCTAAGAGGACAACGGATAATACAGCAGATGCTGACTATGCAGTGAGGTGTGGAGGGAGTGAGGAGACCTGAAGAACAACAACCAAAAATGTAAAAAAAACCTTATGCAGCATGGAGCTTGAGTTTGGATTATTTTTTGTTAAACTGCCATTTTCAAGGTCAAGAATTAATTTATATTCCTAACTTTAAACTGACACAAACAAGAAGTAATGAAAGCGATATTTATGAAATTATAACTGACTTCTGAGCTTGCATGTCAGGTCCATCCCACTGACAATGGAGCAAACTGTTACTCTGAAAAAAAAAAAATATATATATATATATATATGGTAGCCATGGTAGCCATGACTTTTGAAAGACAAACAGTTACAACATATAAATAACAGTATTTTATTTAAGGAACCTTTTATTATTAGTCATTTGTTTCACATCTTCAATTCCAGATTAACCATCATTTCGTAGAAGACTTGGTTGATGTGGAAGGCAAAAAGTAATACAGAATGTGCATTTTCATGTTTTTCTCTCAATTTCGGTTTGGGGAGGCTGTGTGCAGCCACATATCTCATCTGGGACACAGCTGCTTCTTTTCACCCAGTGTGGAGCTACAGAGGGAGGGCGTAATGTGTGCAAAGTTAAGGGAATCCCTCCCAACATGCCAGTGAATGAGTCATGACACAGCAAAGCTTTTCCATCCTGCTGCTGGTCACGTGACTCATGGATGATGGTAGAAATAACCAAAAATAAAATGTATGTTTGTGCAGTATGTTTGTGTGGATCACAGCCTAAGTGATGATTAATTCTTTCCTCTCATACCAGCCTTATTTACTGCAGCGACAACAAACCATGTCAACAGAGGACCCGGTCACGCTGTGGGGCAGCCCTAAATGTTCACTGCATTGGGAAATACAACAACAACAGTCATGCATTTTACCTTTTTTATCTGTTGAAAATGCATATTTTTGTTGAGCGTAAATAAGTAATTTTTTTGTTTACAAGCTTGAACAAAGTACGAGATATATTTAAGAGTATTATGACACAGGATTTTAAGAAACTTTTGTTAGTAGATCATTTGTCTTTTGATCTTGCTGTAAGAAATTGCTATTTTTCTACTTATTTAAACAAATAGGCTGTAAATGAAAAAGAAATGTTGTGTGACTCGCCAGAGCAACGTGTTTGAAACTGCGTTTGTTTATGCATAATTCATATTTAGTGGAATTGTAGATAGAGTTAATGTTGCAACATCTAATACAGAATATAACGTTCATCAACATTTACAATACAATACAGTGCCCACTGTGGGTCATTGCTTAATTATAGCAGGTACAATTTCATAGTATACATTATAAATATATATATATATATATATATATATAGAGAGAGGTAGAGAGAGAGAGAGAGAGAGAAATATGTATATCTATATAAAATACCATATTATACATGTGTTCTAAGTTAACAAGATCATCTTGCTATGGAGACCTCTGTTTGAATTTAGGTAAACAATGCAAACAATTCTACAGTATTAGTATTATTATTTTACAAGATATGCAAAATATGAACTGCACTCACAACTGTCGACCAGCTTTTACTACTTCAGCGTACTTGCCATCCCATAGTGCTGCAGTGATTTCAGAAGAGCCCTGACTCATAGCACACACATGCAGACACACAGGGGGGGGGGGGTGGTCTCAGGTAGACGTGGACACAAAAGAGTGCTTGTTCTGCCCTATTTTGATTGGATAGAGCACCGTGTTGGGGGGAAGAGATCAGGAAAGAAAGAAGAAGACGTTTGGGGACACGAGGGGTGGGCAGCATCGTTGTAGGTGTGTATGTGCTGGAGTTGAGATGTGTGGAGGAAATGTTGGGGTATTTCCTGGAAAACACCATCTGAAAGAATGAGCAGGGAGGAAATGTCCCTCTGATAATATGTCCAGTGGCATTTATCAGATACTCATAATGTTCACTCCTCAGTCCTTTTCTGACCTTCAGGTTTATCATAGTTTTACAACCCAAGGAACAATAACACTATTATCATGCTGACTGGATGTTTGGAGGGGAAGCCTGAGGAAGGGAGGGGGAAAAGAGGACAGGTATGGAAGGGAGGAGGAGCAGACAGGAGGCACAAAAAAAGGAGGTGGGTGGTAGTCTAGTGGTCTAGTGGTCTAGTGGTCAGGCTTTCAAATAGAACACCGGAAGGCTCACTATTGAGCCCCTGAGCAAGGCACTTAACCCCAAGTTGCACCAGTTAGTTCACTGTAAGTTTCTCTGGATAAGAGTGCCTGCTAAATGACTTGTAATGTAAAAAAGGAAGGAGAGAGATAAGTACAGAGGGAGGCAAGGAAAGGTAGGAGCTTTTTAGATAAATGCAGTGAAGGTGCAGGGAGAGGTTGTACTGTAGAGGAGGGAGCAGATCTGAGGAGATAGTTAGTACACAGCTATCAGATATCTTGATAACAACGTAGAAATTCAGCAACTGTGGGGCCAAACAGTGTAAGTGGTTCTATACAACACTGGTTCCTTGTCATTCCTTGTTGTTTACTCCCACAGATCAGGACACGAGACTCTTAGTCTACATATAAGCTAAGGAAACACACATTGGTGCAGGATCATTGTGGTTCTGCAGCCAGACTTCCAGCATCCCAGTGGGTCATTACCCACTCATGTGGGTACTATCCTGACAAAGTGTCCAGCAGCACAAAACACCTTCCCTATGAATATTGACATTTGATAGAATTGTTTTTGTATTTTCATTCTTTTCTGCAATTGTTTTCAAAGAAAATGAGAAAGATAGTGATGTAAGAGAGTAGGGAAAATGTTGGAGGGAGACAGTGGCAGGAAGGAAACTGGGCATGTAGGATGTTTTCTTTGATTTGATTGGCAACTCTCTACTATATGTAGAGTATCTCCAGTTGTTTCCTGGCACATTGATGGGAAGTGTTATTATTACAGTCCTGATTCGCCAACATGTAATGAGCAGAAAATCAACTTACTGCTCACTTTTCCTGCTTGTTTTTCATAACAAATGACTACAGACACAGGCTCTAAACAGCCGATATTAATGTACTGTTAATCATTTGCCATCTCAGTATGGACACCTTATTTTTTCCTTTATCTATTACTAAAAAGAGACTAAATGTTTTCCAAATTCAATAGAAATGTCACAAACCTGAGATTACTTTAGGTTAAGGTTTCCAGGTTAAATTCATCACTCCAGCAGGTTGTTTTTACAGCAGACATTTTGTCATGTCATAGCTGAAAACACAGAGGTGTAATTGATAACATAATGATGGCTGCATTAGGTTTTACCAGTCATGGCTTAAACGTAGCGAGGCCATCGTAAATGATATTAGGAACACCTGCTTTTCCCTGCTATGACAAGTCAAACATGTGCTGTGGAAATGCCTGCAACAATGACTAATCTACCACTGACACAGGGAAAAAATGTAGCAGCGTCAGTTTCACAGCAGACATTTTGACTTGCCAATGCAGGAAAAGCACAAGTGAAATTAATAACATTAATGACAGCTGCATTCCATTTAGTTAAGCCAGCTAATGGCTCTGGTGTTGTGCATGCTCACTCACTGACATGGCTTACTCAGACACTTAATGGAATGGAGCCATCTTTAATGTGATTATTTACACCTGTGCTTTTCCTGCTTTGACAGACCAGGAGGGTCTATTGTCTGTTGTCATGGCTTACCTGGATACTTGAATATAATGTAGCCATCGTTAGTGTCAATCGTGTCAGTGCTTTTTCTTACCGTAACAAGTCAAAATGTCTGTTGTAAAAAGATACATTTTCCTGTAAATGTTGTTGTACCTGTTAGGCTGGGACAACTCACACCTGGATCATTCTTATAATTTGGACGTCACGTAAATCTCAGTTAGCTACACCCAACGTTCAACCCGTGCAAAACTGTAATAAGCAGCCATAATAACTGACCAACACCTGTGTGGATGTGCAGGGCCTTTAAAGTGAATTATTCATCAATATAATTGGCTTAGTTTTTTTCATCACTGTAGAATTGTGCTAGGTGACCACATGAAGTTTTTAATAGAGTCATAAAAAGAAGGAAAGCAACAGATAACATGATTAAACCTTGCCCTTGATGATGATGACGATGGCGACGATGATGGTCGTGGGCTTGTGTAAATGGTTGCTTTTGGAAAATGAGCTGAGCTGCGTTTAATGATAAGGGATGTGCATGGCAGGCTGACAGACATTTTTTATGTTCCATAATATTTGCTCTTTTTCTAAATCTCTTCTCCTTTCCTCCACATTAGTTAAAGATAGGAAGAGAGGATGAAAAAAAGGGAAAAGAGAGAAGAATGAAAGTTCATTGGACCTTTCTTACATCAGCAGGATGAGTACAGGGGGAACTGATGACATTAGTTATGGCTCGCTACCATCATTAAGTGTTCTAGTAAGTCATGACAGTGAGCCAGCATGCACTGTCCCAGGACCCCGGAGCTGGCACAACAGAAATGATTTATTAATGTTAATAATTACACGTGTGTTAATGAAAAATGTGCATTAACTCTAAGTGGTGGGGTCATGTTGACAAACTCTACACAGAGCAGTGGAGAAGAGGATAACAAGGGCAGAAAGGGACACACTGAGAACAACACCCAAATGCAGGCACACACACGCGGAGCAGACATGGCACTATATCCTAGTTTAAAAGTTTGTTCTTGCTTTGTGGAGAAATGCTAGACTTTAGACTATTGATCTAATCTGTCGTTTGTACTTTTCAGTCTGTGCCAGGAAATGTGCAGTATGCCCCTTCACATTGGAACAGTGAGCTGATACCGGTCATTTGCTGATGTTTGTTGTAGGGCGGCTTAAGCGTCCAAAAAGAGAGCCCAAATGAAATACAAGCAACCTTTGCAATGTATTATTGTGTCAAATACTTGCATGTTTATCTCTAACATTGTCAGCAACAACATTATAATATTTATTCCTCCGACTTCATCATCATCCTTCGCCTTCTTTAGCCACCTGTGTTTGTTGGTATGTTATGTGGCGTTACGCTAGTGCTGCTGTATATGTGCATGTATGCATTCATGTCTGTGTTTCTGTGTGTATACTGTCGAATGAATGTCTGTACACTCATGTACGTGGGGTTGTGTGTGTGTCTGCAGGGAACAGGGGAATCTCTCTGACCTGTGTGTTGACCCCCTGCCGTGTCATTGGCATGTGTGTGACGCTGATGACCCTGGGAGCCATCGGAGCAGCCGTCTGGGCCGTAGGTCAGACCACATGCTTTCACACATACACATAGAGGAGACACATTTTTGTCAAACATATGATGACCATAATCTGTTGTTTTTGATTTCAAAATCTGATGATCAGTCTTTCATTATTTGCGATCATACTGTACACTGCATTGACTTAACAAATGCTGTTTTTCATTACCCTTCTGCAGTTACGTATTGCACAATGGAGGAAGACACAGGACTGTACGATGGTGAGTAAGAGGAAGATTGTTTAAAATTCATGGATTTCTAATTAGAAGTCTTATACTATATTTTAAGAACAGCTATAATAAAGATCAGATATCACCTGTGTTGTCTTATTGTCTACAGAAGAGCTGTCATTTCTGATTTCTGGTTATATTAATAAAAACGCTACATGAAGTTGAATTACTTATTAGTCACCGCCGTTAAGGAGGACACTGTATGTTTTTGGTCCTGATTGTTTGTTAGCAGAAATAAAACACAAACTTCGAGAGGGTAATAATGTAGTTACTTGAGTGAAGAAAACAAATATGTCTCATGATTTCTAAAGTATATGTATATAAAATAACACATTCAAGACATTTACATTTGTTGTATAAAAGAGGTACAACAGTAGCTGAAACTGAAGTGGCTTCACTGCTAAGTACAGGCTCAACTCAACAAGCAAGAGAAAATTACCTTTGTGTTCTTTACTATGTCACATGTTGCTCAACAGGAGCAGAACATAAGCAGAAAACTATCTCTGGGCTCATAGAAGATACACTAATAATCATCACAGTGAGAAAATAAATAAGTAATATATGCTACAGGTTAGCAGGAGTGTGTGTTATTGTACCAAGTGTGTTTTCAAAGTCACCCGTGTCGTTCCCTGCAGTCCAGGTGAATTCTGCTGACCAACGTCTCAGAGTGTTCGACTCGGCCGAGAGGAGGTGGCGTCAGGTGTGTTCCTCCTCAGCCAATGAGCTGCTGGCTAGCGTCAGCTGTGAAGAAGTAGGCTTTGTCAGGTGAGGCATCTTTACAATTACATCTCAAGTAACGTTTTCATGCAGCATAATGTGACACAGCACTGAAGTGTGTGTGCTTGTCTCAGTGTGGTGAATTACTCAGTCACATCCGTGCCGGAGGCCAGTGGAGATGGCGGGGACTTCTTCTGTGTCAGACAGCAAGAGCTCAGCCACGGCAAGAAAATCAAAGACTCATTGTTCCCATGGTAACAAACACCTGTCACACAGCAGTCTAACCTTCTGCCACACTGTCCCCTCTGTTGCTCGTGCTGCCTTTGACATAGCGAAAGCTGACTGAGTTGGGATGTTTCCTCTCTCTGTCAGGCTGCCACTAACTCTGTCTGTCTTTGTTTCAGTGACTGTGAGAGCCGGGAGGTTCTCACTCTGTTGTGTCAAGGTAAGACGTGAGCTCAGACCCTCACTCATTCTGTCTGACACCGCTCATCTTTCACCACATGCTGGGCTCGTCATCCTCCTGTACTCTGATGTTTTGTGTTTTTTTTAGCTCTTTTAAGCCTCTCTCTGTCATTGTTTGTCTCCTTCTCTCTGCTTATCTCACGTTCACGTAGCTTTTTATTGCTCTGATTTTCTTCTCACACATTCTCATTATTGCATACTATATCTATACCTTTGCTTTGTTTCTCCTTTCGTGGTATGTTTAATTATTTCACCTACACTACCTAGAGACTAAACTTTCTCCTCTCTCTCCTCGGAAGACTGTGGCAGGCGTAGTTTTGCAGCTGACCGTATAGTTGGTGGTGTGGATGCCAGGCAGGGCAGTTGGCCATGGCAGGTCAGATTGGAGTACGATGGAGTTCATCAGTGTGGAGGAACCATCATCTCAAACCGCTGGATTGTCTCAGCAGCTCACTGCTTCCGAGAGTAAGTAATCAAGCCTGAATTTATGCAGAAATCACATTTTATTTTTCCGCACGTGGTGGAAAAATGTGATTATTTTTCCATGCTAGGCGGTATCGCTCCGTTAATCGCTGGCGTGTGCTGCTGGGCTCCATCTATAGTAAACCAGTCAACGCCAACGTGGCGGAGGTGAACACCATTGTTTACCACAGCAGCTACCTGCCCTTTGTAGATGCTAGCATTGATGACAACAGCAGGGACATCGCTGTTCTGGCCCTCACCCAGCCCCTCGCTTTCAACGGTACACACAAGGGCACACACACATACTCATCAAATAAGAAACACTCATTGACACACACTTGAATATTTGATTGCATGATGATAATGATTAGAGATGAGGAAGAATGGCAAAGACATGGAGAGAACCAGCGAGACACAGAGAGTCAGTCACAATGGTCGTTTGTCTGCTTTACGTCCTGTTTCGAGTCAGCAGGACAAAGTTCTCTTATTTAACATAATGCATTATAACAGGATGTGTTTCTCTTTTTAATTCCAGGACTCCTTTAGTTAAAGATCCACACTTTTATAGTGAGACAGTAGTTCTTGCAAGAGTCAAGAGTGTGATTCACACTGGTTTTATGGGTTTGAGAGAGGCAGAGGTTAGTATTATTGTATTCACATTGTCTGTACTGACCAAGAAGAGAAAGCAGAATGATGAAGACTGTGCAGAGATATGGATGGAGAGGAACAAGGCAGTGGCTCAAGATTCTGAAATGTAAATGAAACATAATTTACAGTCACATTGTAAACCACTTTTTAGATAATTGTTGAGTCATTGATGGTGATCAATAGCCTCTCATGCAGTAGAAGAAACTTGAAGTAGAAACTCTAAAAGCAGAGTTTCAATGGGTCACTTCTGACATCTAGTGTTTGCCCTTCATAATTACAACCACAATAAGGTCCACCACAGGTTTCACCACTTCCTGTCTCCCTGTCCTGACACAAGTTGCAGTAGTTTGTTTGATTGTGTGCAGTATTTTTATGTACATGTGTTTACTTATATCCTATTACATTTGTTTGTTGGTGTTTGTGTGTATAGAATATATCCAGCCTATTTGCCTGCCAGCGTACGGTCAAAGACTGATCGACGGACAGATGGGAACAGTAACAGGCTGGGGAAACGTAGATTACTATGGTGAGTCTGCATTTACATGCACTGCTACACACTCTTAACTGTATTTGAAAATGTATTTGCATTCCTTGTACAAGCGTGCTCAATATCATAAAAACAGCAGCAGTGTACACTTTGATCTACATAAATACATAGAAAGGTGATAGTAGAGGAATTGATTATTGCAATACTTAAAAGGGCCGCAATAGCAATTGACAGTATTATTGTTTTTAATGTTTTTAGTATTTGTCACTTGCAGGTATTCAAGCAGATATTCTCCAGGAAGTGAGCGTCCCCATCATCAGTGACACTGTCTGTAATGGTCCTGATTACTATGACAACCAGATCACCACCAGTATGTTCTGTGCTGGTTATGAGAAAGGTGGCACTGACGCCTGCCAGGTCAGAGTGGGCCTGTGTTTTCTGGTGCATGAATGCTTTAGGGTTTCTGGTGCTTGTTTTTCATCCTATGATCTGAATGCCTGTGTGTGTGCCCAATGCATATACAGTACGTATACCTGGTTGCTTCATATGTTATTGCATTCCTATTTACTTGAATTTCTGTTCATGCTTGCCTAAAACGAGTGGTCATGGTGTGTGTGTGAACTGCTCTAAACCTCTGTGGCTTCAGGGAGACAGCGGCGGTCCCTTTGTTGCAGATGACTGCCTGTCTAAGAGCAGGCGCTATCGTCTGCTGGGGGTGGTGAGCTGGGGAATAGGCTGTGCCATGCCTAAGAAACCTGGCGTCTACACCAGAGTGTCCAGATTTCTGCCCTGGATATCTACGGCGATGAGGGTGAAAGACTGGACTCTTTATGTATCTTATCATAGGAACACTGTTTTTATTTGTATTGTGTTGTCACAATGATATAATGCCAACCAAGGAAATACAGATAGCAGCGCATCTACCACCAAATGATATCACCGACATTATTACAACAACAGAACAGTCACTCGCAGGCATTCAAGTCGTCTATAAACCAACAATGCATGGACACACACACACACACACTCCAGTCTCAGCCTCATTACACAGGGTACAATACATGTAATTGCCAAATTAAGGAAACAAAATGTCATAATCCAGTGTTGTGCCACCAGCAAATACACAAAGTTCAAACATCAAAATTACGACATTTATGTGACATGCATGCCTCAAGATTGGTGTTGAAGTTCTGGTCAACTGCATCTATAATTTCTTTTTGTGACATTATAGATGTGTTTAACAATTTCAGCTCTCATCTCTCTCTTTCAGAACTATAACAACTCGCCGGGGCTTCACAAAATGGCTCGAACATGAGATTCCTGCTCTCATGTTTCCACTTGTTCTACTCTTGGATGACAATATTAAAAGACCTGGATGATGTCAGGGGCAGTTGGATGTTGGGGGATGAAAGGCTGTAACATTCCCCTCATATCACGGTTCCAGATTCTCCTTCTTACATAAAACTTTTTTTTATTGAGGATTTAACGTTTTCCTGACGTTTACCACAGCGTAAATGCCTTAATAGATACATAGACAGCGCTCTTTAAGAAACATAACAAGGGTTACGGAAGTTGAATAACTTTGTTATTACGAAGTTAAATATTGATAAAAGTACAAAAGTGAAATAAAATCACTTAACTGGATTTAAGATACCAGTTTAGTAAAATGTAATGAGATTATTTTCTTGAAAGCCAGCCACAATGAGTGCAGACTGCACTGTTGATTTGTAATAAAGATCAGTAAAGATCTTGTGCAAACTCAAATGTTAAAGTACTTTTACATTGTGCAACACACACACATGCACGCACGAGTAATGCTCATGGATAACTAAAACATTCCCTAGTGTATTTTATTTTGTAAAATCACATCAATCTCATTTTATAATTAAAGTCTTACCTGTGTGATACATGTTATGCCTTTTCATATTCATTAGCCTGACTTTTCTATGAAAAATAATCATTCATTCAATGTCTGTCTTTATCAAATCCACACGTGATCTGGTGAAGATGATGCTTCTATTGAAATCACTATTTTGTCAATGTCTTGTAAATATTTGTCAATGTCTTGTTTATGTTGTGTTTTTTTGAGACACATGATCTACATGTCTTAAAGCCAGGAGTGCAATAACAACCTAAATCATGTCCTAAAAATATATTTCTTTTTGCTGCACCACATCTTGATTTGACAGCACTGATATTTTAAGTGCTAATGATGTATCATCATATTAATTGGCAGGAGTGTGTATACTCAACCATCAAATCATAATAGTATTATATACTAACACTCCCCCTCTGCTCCTACAGTCATATTGAAGATAAACCATAAAAAAGTTATTTAATAATCTAAATGGTGTTACTTGCTCAATTGTATGGTTCAGATTAAAGTGGCACAAAGAGGAAGCTACACTGATTTATATTTCTTTTTTGCGAGACACTGACCTTACATATTAAAACAAGAGTTTTCTTTTTATTACATTGAGAAACACACACAAAAGTAAGGACAAATGGAGAGAATCCACACACTGGATTAAAGACTTTACTGGACTGTAAAAAGGAACAGTTTTCGATCCAATCTGGGGCCAACGTGACAAACTTAGAGGAAAACGTAGGCACAAACATGACAGCACCCTGCTGATGTCATGAGCAAACACAAAATATACAACTATTCACAAAACAACCATCAATCTCATAATCAGAAATATAATGTAGAGCTCTACTACTGTATATGTCACTGACTCTGTATCCTTCAGCTGACCTAGAGAAATGGTTGGATGTGAAGAACATTACAAACACATTTTAACCTTTCTGGCACTGATTTCTAGCTCTTGACTAAACAGGATGTGATGTCATTTGCATTCAGAAACTCCCAAACTACTCACCTCCAGTTCCCCATTTGAAATAAAGTTCATGTATTCATTCATGGCAATTATGTGTGCAAGAGAAATTTATATTGTAAAATGTAAATTGTAGCATTGTGTATTGTATTGAAATAAAAAACAACTTGGCCATAGTCATGTTTTATTTATAAATCTTTAATATTAACTGTACAGACTGCAGTAACCAATAATTAGACACAACAGAATAAAATAAAAACTGAAATCTTTCCCCAACCATCCCTTTAGATATCAAAAATATTCAACATTGGTATTCAGGCAATATTACTGTACAAACTAGAAGAAAAAAGCCTTGCAAAAACAATAATATACATTTATATAAATACAAAAGATGCTCTAAGGTCTCCTAAGACGCCACACGGCAACATTATTGATGATGATGAAGCTGCACTGAAAGGAGTGAACGTGTTCAAACTAACTCAGCTGGATTAGTCAGTGAAGCGTAGATCACAGAGTCATTCTCTCCGGCCTTGGACCTGAGGAGGAAATGATAGTATTAGTGAATTTTAGCTATTATAGAGGTCACGTCCTCTGTAATGATACTTCTGGGAATTTGTTTTCAATGACCTGAAGAGAAGTTTACATTCTATACACATATTACATGTCGGGTTTTAAAGTGGATTAAAATATTTTTAACTAGATTAGATATTTAGACTGAGTATCTGAAATGTTGGGAGGGGAACATTTACAGAAAACATGAATAAATAAACACTTGGAGTTTAATTGTGAGCAAAATTATGATATATTGTTATTGTTTGTAGAGTTTTTTGGTGTCCTTCAGACTGAAGGTGAAGCAAATGCAATCGGATTCAGAGGTGGTGTGATTGTGTATGAAGTCAATGCAAAGATGCAAGTGATACAAATGTGCGCTCGGACGTGCAAATTGGGACAAATATTGGTCATTAAATATTTGAGGAAAAAAAGCGCATTTATTCCAAATATGTTCACTGTGATAAAGTAAAACATGAATGTTTAAAAAAAACAAAACATTTCTTTGGAGGGGGGATTTAGCACACATGACCTCAGTTATTGTACACTTCTACAGTTCTAGTTATCAACAATGGAAATCATTTTATTTGTCTTCTTTTGTTACTTTAATACTACGTATTAAGGTGCTGTGATCAGGTCAACGTTTGGACAGTAAACCTACCAGGAGTCATGTAGCACTCTGCTGTTCATGTGATGTGGAAGACTGGGGTTTCTGGCTTTAATGGTCACTGTTGAGTAGGTAACCTCCTCTTCATAGGATGTGGGGTCCTGAGGGGAGAGGAGAGGAGTTGCTTTATTCAAAATGTGATCGTTGTGAGCAGAGATGTTACGTTGAACGTGCAGTTTGTGCACCATATTTACATCATGTTCGTGGTGTGACCTCCTCTGTGAATGAGGAGCGATGTCCTGAGCAGCAGTAACAGGTGGAGGAGAAGATGGCAACGCGTGGCTGTTGCTGTAAACATTGTCTGATGGATCTGAAGAGCTCGAGCCTCTCTCACTGAGCCTGAAGTCATACGCAGCCTGCTGAAAGGGTCAGTTGAAACATCCTTTTACTTCTCCTTTTACACTGTTGGTGCCTATTGGGAAACTACGAGCATTTCACTAAACTTTCTGGTGTTACATGCACAAAATGTTCAGTTTCGAACATTTCATAATTAGGAAACATCACAGGAAACTGAGAAATCTCACTTTTGTCACAACTAATTGGTGGGCAAAGAGACTGAGAATGCCTTTTAAATTGTTTACGTCCACATTTAAAGCTCTTTTTCGTCTGTACTTATGAGCTTGAGAGGGAATTTAAAGTTTATATTTATAGACTTATATTACTTACTTTTTTTTCTGCACGTGTCCTCTGTTTCAGCCTACCAAGACAACAAAAAACAAAACAAATCGATATGAAAAAACATTAATGAAACTCGAAGCTCAATCTTTCACATTTTAGAGAGGTTGTAATAATGGTAAGTCCAGCTTGACATTTGTATAAACTGTCGCTCAGTACACACAGGTTTTCCTTGACCATCCATCTGAGCTATAGAAAATTATTAGTGTCTGGGAAAAAAAGAGCTTTTAAAAGATTTCTTAAACAAACCATAACTCAAGATAATATGTGTCTTTGCAAATAGTCAGTACAGAATATATAATACTGTTTCTATAATGTAGGTCTACTAATGAGACTGACATTAA
Source organism: Bovichtus variegatus (assembly GCA_943593645.1). Lineage (NCBI taxonomy): Eukaryota > Metazoa > Chordata > Actinopteri > Perciformes > Bovichtidae > Bovichtus > Bovichtus variegatus. The sequence continues at coordinate 13,113,256 of CALSCE010009506.1, read as the reverse complement.
AAGTTTCCCCCTTTACTATAAATGATCATTTAATATGTTAAAACACAAAACAAAGCTCTAACTTTAAAAAATAATCTATATATTAACTAATGGTATACAAACTGAGTATGCGGTTAAAAGTGGAAACAGGAGGGAAATTAAGATGACACACACAGTGCATGCTGTCACGTGTGTAGCCATGACAACATTAGGTGGAACACATCAAAAAAGTTGAACAAAATGTAGAGAAAGGGAAGGTGATCAGAAAAAAGGACATGAGTCATTCAGTCAGTGTCTCTCCTTCATCCATTGACTCACCAGAACAAAAGAAGAGTCAACACAAGCGTCACAAAAACAGAGACTCCAATAGCAGCAACGATTGTGAGGGACTGTCGGCCTGAGGAGACACAGCGCAGGGCTACATTACTGTTCATACGCACTTCTCATGCCACTTTATACCCTTTTGCCTCACTAGGGACATTTTTGGCTTTTTGATTTTTGCTGTTCATGCATATGGCATACATTTTGAAAAGGGTGTGAGTTTTTTTTTTTTTCATTTTGGAGGGTTCAACCTTTTATAATAAGTCAATAATAAAGTGCAAAAATGCCTCCTTTGAAATGCATTAAATCCACAGCATAAAATCATGACAAAAAAAAAAAAATGGTATTCAGGTTGTTATTGCTGAGTGTATCAATGATCATCTGCTTGTCTTCCCCGCACACTCACTGTCTGGATTGTCCACTGTCAGCAGCACCTCAGTTGAGTTGTTTTCCCCCAGTTGGTTCGCGGCCTGGCAGAGGTAGAGTCCAGTGTGGGACGCGTCCACAGAGGGGAGAGACAGCACCTGTCCGGATCCCACCTGGAGCATGGAGCTGACACTGGAAGCAGTACTCTGGCTGTACCAGGTGTAGCTGTGTGCTGCAGGGTTAGCAGCACTGCTGCAGGTCAGATTCACACTGCTGCCCTCAACAACATGTGGCGGGTCCATTGAAATGGAAAGGTTCTCTGGAGGGTCTGAAGAAAGTACAAACACAACACATGTTAACACTTTTGTTCTAAAAAGAGAGAAATCAAAAGTTCTCTCACTGTTAGGAAAGAAGACAATCCACTAGGGCAGTGTATCCCAACCTGGGAGACAAATGTGAGGGGTCACGTAACAATTAAAGGAATTAAAATGATAAATGAAGGGCTTAAAGAAAAAGAATTGCCTTCATTTATTCAGATTTTTCTCTTATTTTTGCTTTTTTCCTTGGAAGTAGTGGATACATCCACCTCTCCAAGCCGTTTGGCTTTTTGGTTGAGCTGTTCACAACTAAGGCCATAACCTGTAGTTAGGGGTCACAAGCTTAAAAGGTCTGAAACGAATGAGGTAGAAAGTAATTATTTAATTATGTATTTGTCAAGATATCACAGTCTTCTAGACTAAATTTTCTCCAAAAATGGAGAATGTTTTTGAGAGTATTTCATGAAATATATATGTATTAAATACTCAAGTACATTTCTTTAAATAATTTTTAAAGATTATTAAACACGGCATAAAATAAATGACCTATGTGTCTACATTGCTTTGATCCACCGTTTTTAGTAAAACATTTAAACAGACATTTAAAACCAGACTCAACATTCTTACACTGGACATCGAGGTGACCCTCAGTGGAGTTGATCAGGTGGATGCCCCCCCAGCTGATGTTATTCCAGGCCTGACAGTAGTACAGTCCACTGCGGCTGGGCTGGATGTCGGAGATGCTGTGATTCTGTCCAGAACCGATGAAGTGTCCGTCTTTATGCAGGCTGTATCCACTCTGTGTCACGGGAGGGTTGGCGTCACTGCTGCAGGTGAAAGTCACCAAACTTCCTTTGACGACTGAAGGACTCATGGACAACGTGACATTCGTGGGAGCATCTGAGAGAAGATTGGGAAGTGCAGCCTTTTAGTTAACAAATACATCTGCATCATCATCATTGAATCCCAATGAAAAGTGGAGTTTATTTGTAGAAACAAATATATATACCGAAAGATATTTCTAGCAATTTTCTTCACTCTGATTTGAGGTTTTTTTTGCCTATTTGTACTATATCACAGGTGACAAACAAGGTGTAACAAAATATTAGCACAAGACATGAAAGGCATCATTGGAATATTGTAATTGTGAATGAATGACTGACCAGAGGGGCAGGAGAGAGAAATACATTAATTAATAAAAACATTTTTTTTTTAAAGAATAAAAGAAAAAAAAGAAAAAAAATAGGCAAACAAATTGTAATAATATCAATGTATAAAAAAATAATAATAATTAAGTTAAATTGGAGGTTCAAAGAAAACGATGTATCAGAAGGACATTTGTTTCTGTCATCATTCAGCTTCAAAAGAGACACAGGAACATTGCATAACAACTTGAGTTCTGAAATGTCCGTTATTCATGCACTTACATTGAACATTCAGAGCCACGGAGGCAGATCTGACCGTCTCTCGTCCCAGGACGGCGCAGTAGTAACTCCCAGCATCCTCTCTTCCGGCCTGGAAGACGGGATTAGGTACACGCTGTCCATCTCTGAACCACACAATGTTTATAGGTGTAGGGCAACCTGACACACAGGTCAGACTGACACTACCTCCCTCTGTCACAGTGCTCGGCTTCACCACTGTGGTCAACTCTGATTCAGAAACAGAACCAGATTCATTTTACTAAAACAAATTTAACACATGAGGAATTTACCTTTTTCCATTATTTAGTTGTTACCTCTTATGAACAAATGAGCAGATGTTTTACTTCTCCATCTGTTGAGTGTTGTCTTAAAATCAAAAAAGTATGCTCCTTCGTCAGTGTGTTGTACATCGTTAATCTGCAGACTGCAGTCACTCCAGCGGTCCCCCACATATTTAAAGTGTCCTCGGGGTAAAGGGAGGTTTGAGAGTAAAAAGTGCTCCCACTTGCCAGATACATACAGGGTTTTAGACCAGTCGACTGCAGTGACAATATGACCTGAAGGATAGTCATACTCGCACTTAATAACTACTGATGACCCTTTCAAAGCACACTGATCTCTGGCGGTCACCCTCCAGTTTCCACTCCAGGCACCTTTGGAACAAAAATAAAAAAGATACAGTCAATTTATTTAAGCCATAGCTATTTTTCCCAGAGGATTTGGTAATAGGAGCCATACAATACTGAAATTAGACGGTATGAAATGCAATCATTTGTTTTAAAAGTTCTAAGCCAAAGTTGCATAATCATTTTAATGCAGTTAATACTTTTTCTAAACATTAATAAAAGAAAGAAATGTTTCCTTACCTGGTATTATTATGAGAATAATCAGAATCAAACTTTCCATTGTTAAAACCAACCTGCAACATCATGACACAGGTCACATATTACTGTACAGACTGTCAAAAAAGAAACTAATTTGTGTATATCAAAGGTGATAGTACTCACCAACAAAAGCAAGCTGACTTATTACATTGTACAGTCCTGGGGATTTGATTTTATGGAGTGAAAAGCAGAAGTGGGAGAATGTTCCCTCCCTGCTTCTTCTTTTATTATCGTCATCATATTATACAAAATTAGACAGCCTCACATGAGGGCATTTTTTTAAATAAACCTACCTAAACGGGATGTTTCCAGTGTGAAGTAATTGGCAGCTTGAACACTGAGTATGTGCTCAGTATCCAGCAGCGCACAGCTGTCGCCCTGCAGAGTAGCACCTGCACTTTCTCTCACCTAGTGTCTCCAAATGTCCCAGGATGTCTATGGCATGTTTAAACCTAACAGAGCGATGGGTGTCAAACATATTGCACTGGCGTGTGCCACTGCTCGTCAAATAGAGTGATGGTGCATCGAAAAAAAACTAAATGCAAAGCATCCTGTGTCACCTGTAGTGTGGATGGCTCCTCATACATTCACAAGATTTTAGTGTTTGAGCTCCTTACAGGCTGAATGTCCACGGATGAGAGACAGTGAGTAAAATAAAGTTGGAAGATCCACATTAATTATATTCATTATATCTTGCATCCTCAAGCACAATATACTGGGTGTGACTGCTGTGTGATCTGACCACAGAAATGTATAAACTCTGTTTCTTAAAACTCAGACAAGATGTCCCCTTTTGCCTTTGGACACTCTGGTGATTTAAAAATGTATTTCCTCCCAAGGTTTCTTAGTTAAAAGCCATTTTTGCCGTACAACAGAGCTTTTTCTATATGATTCATATTCATGGCCAACATGATCCATCCTTGTCCACAGGGTGGTGTTACTGGACTGTGTAGCAATGCAAACCACTGGTGGGTTACAATACAAATACAATCCACAATTATTATTATTATTTGACAATGCCTGACGAAGGCAGACATATTGCTCTTATAAAATAAATAGCTTTTAGATTTGTTTTCCGTTTTTTTGCTACAATTATTATGACATCGGGAACCATCATGACTAAGTTCTGACTTTTTTTTATTGTTCTTTTATTGTCTTTTCATAACTTTATTGTCTTTTCAGAACTTTAAGTACTTTATATATAATATATAGCAATATATCCACTGCAACCGGAAATGTCACAATAAGAACATGACAGTGACGCGTTTAACATTTCCTCTGCACCACGTGGGTTAGAGAGCAAGATATTAGGCCACAGAAGTTGATGCTTTAGTAACTGATCGAGATGTTGAGTGATATGTGATGCAAGAAAAAGGTTGAGGTTTCAAGAAGAATTTGTAGAGTCAATGTGCGGTTGTTCTTTGTGTGGTTTGAAGCTCTTATGCCAGTCGGTATCTTTTCAAAATTGCCAAAATGTAGCAGTGAAGTTTGATTTCCTCACATTTTGTAAGAGCATGTCTGCGTTGTGAGATACCATCAATTGAACACACCAACAATGCAGCAACCAGCTGATTAGTATAGTTCTGAAAATGAGTCAGTAAAATGGTGCAATCCACTGCCCCACATTTGTAATCACAATCAAGGGATAAAATAGTTAATCAAACGTATGAGTCATTTTTTTCCTATAAACTGGTCAAATAATATCTCACTACAGGAAACAGGAGAAAGAGAACATTTTAAATGTAATACTTAAATTAGTATGCTGTGGATTTACCACAGAATAAAAAGAATGTGCATGATGTTTTTGATAACATGTCTTTATTGCCACAATATTCTTTTTGTTAGCAATGCTGGTAAGTAGCCAAACATGGCTCACTGTCTGGACTCCATGTCTTCTTTTGCATCTTCAGCACACCAACACACTCCAAGTAAAATCACTTTTACTGGAATCAAAGAAGCTATTAAGTTGACATGGCATAGGTTTGGGTGATTTTAATGACTGTATGATGTTTTTAACAAAGCCTTCTTTACTTCTTTGAGAGAAAACCAAAATCAGATTTTCATGAAGTTCATCCAAACTCATACGTTGTATCCCTCTAATCTCACTGCTGACGACACTTACCTGATGCTCAACCCTTTTTTGTTGTTGTGTTTTTCTTCAAGCTACAAGATCTTTTAATGAATTTTTCTTCAGTGTAACAAACTACAGAATGTCATTTTGCATTATCGCAGGCTTCGAGACTGATTTAATGGAAGCAAGTTATATCAACTGAATAAATGTTGCAGCATCAGCAATCAAAATAAGCCTATTAGATTTAGGACATTGTTGAATACAGTGTGGAAATTCATACGTGTCAAATATTGCAAATAGTTTTCTACAGGTTTCTTCCACTAATTTGTCTTTGAGTCTCATTTTTATTGGAATTATGTTTGAATACAATCAAACATAACATAACTGAATCACTTTTCAATGGTCAGAGGATGCAAATAGTGCTGTAGTACCACTCATACTGTACTGTGTCATCTACATTTACTTGTATTTCAGTGTCAGCTATGAACTAAAGAGCAACAGTAGATACAGCCTGTACAGTGGATATGGATGCAAGCATAATGACCAACAGGGTGAATGTTTGTATTGTTTTAAAGCAGTTCTGCTTCATCAGGCAGCATACAGTGGTAAGATGCATAGAAAAAAAGGACATGCAACACGGTTTAGGAGCCGGACTCCCAGTCAGCAACAGGACCGCATGGTGGTGAACTGCAGAGAATCCAGAACGATATGTCAGACCCAGAACAGCGAAAGGCGCCGTCGGAGCTCACTAGGAGTCGTTTCCTGTCCCACAATGTGAATGTAACGTAAAGTGATTGGTTCACATGAGGAAGGCTGATGTGTTGTTCAGCTGAGGAAGAAGAAGGGAAAGGACAGTGGAGAACATTATAATAACAGAGCAGAAACATGGATGTAAACCTTGAATAGAACAAAACTGATGCAGCATATAAGAGCCATTGAAGGTAAAAAAAATAAACAAATACTCAGTCGAGGTATGAGTGTAATATTCCAAGAAAAACTCAGAATTTCCATGATAAAAATGGAAAAACTCAAAAATTAAACAAAAAACAAGCAAACATTATTTTCCAAGTTTGTTTCTCGTAAGTCTATGACTTTACCCACATCTCCCTGGCTCTGTCATTTCATTTTTATTTTTTTACCTACAAAATAATAATATGCCGGCGTATTTCGTATTTGTTCTTTGGTTCTGTATTCCTGTGTGGTTTTGGCTGTTGCACCACTGAGACTCTTCACATTTGGTACATTATTATTATAAACAGCCAAACTCTGAATGTTTTTTCTTTGTCATTTTGTGTGCCATTCTTTCCTTTGCAGGATTATAGTAAAACCTCATAAATTTTGAGCGTCCTATTGTATGTGGGGTTATCATAGGACTTACACATTCCCATGTACATAATATATAAAGTTATGTAGGGACCATTTCAATAAAAAAATGCACAAAACTGGAAAAAAGTGCCTCTGATGTTTGACAATGATACTGAGAGTTGTAAAGGGTCTTACCTGATTTGCTTTTTTCCCCTCCCGGTCAGTGGCGAGGCTGGGGCAGTAAAGTGTAAACAACTTTGGAGGAATCCTTCGGCTTCTTATCACCACCCAGTGGCAGGTTGTGGACCTGCACCTGGTCCACACTGAACCAACAGCAACAACAAACAGCAACCATATGAGTTCCTCTGCACATCTGACTCAGATCAAATAAAACAAAAAAAAAAAGCAGTTCTTCACTTTGCTCCAGAACCATTTAAAATGTTTTTAATGTCCAAAACTGGGATGAGAAATTTATTGTCCTCCCATAAACGGGAGGAAGGTGTTGGATATCGCAGAAGAACGAGAGTTAAGACAGAGGAAAAGACAAAGAGTGGAAAGTGTAAGGAGACTAGAGAGAGGAGCTGATGACAGATAAAGAAGAAAGCAAGAGGCCCAATGTGGTTGTAAAATAAAATGCTAGACATGAAACTGTAAATAGCTGCTGTGGTCAATTAGGGAAAAGACAAGAAGGAGACAGAGGGAAAGTGAAACAGACAGAGAGAGATGTAGGTCAGAGGACAATAGGAAGTGAGAGAAATGGAGGAAGATGGTGTTTACTTGGACAACTTGGAGTAGTGGACAGTGATGTAGTTGGGGGCGGGGCTTTCAACTTCTGTGATTGGTGGAGCGTCCTTCAGAGGAACAATGGCGGGGTGGGCGCTGTCACTCAAGTCCTCCGGCTCCTCCTGCACACGCACACGTACACATGAACAGAGATACGTAAACAAATCAGACAACGTGTTATGTATTGTTTTCCAAAAAGACTGTACTGAGTTGCGTACCGGTATATCCGACATCTTGCCCTTCCTCATTGGAAAGGTCTGCTGGGCTGACTCATAGAACATGGTGTCAGCTGTCACTGATGGATGCTGGGGTCACACACACACACACACACACACACACACACACACAAACTGAGGGTCGTTTTTAACTTTAACGGAGATGTTGCATCAAGTATTAAACATGTTAAAGAAAACCTGAAGATGTTAAGTCATTTCAATATGAATAATAATAATAATAATAATATATAATGAGTACTGTACCTTGTCTGCTACTTCTCCTGACTCCATGTCAACTCTGTGCATGTTCTTACTGTGAAGACAGATCAAACCAAGTGACGACTCATAAACCAGGAAACTGGCTGTTTGTTTTTGATCATGTGGAAGAATATAGAAGAAACTGCGAGTAAACAGCAGTGTACTTCCTCTAACCTGATCATAATCGCCACTGTGAGAGTGATGAGTCCGGCAGACACCCCTACTGCTGACGCCAGAGCAATGACCTTAAGACGACCTGCCAGTGTCATGTTAACAGAGGTTATTGACATGACTAGAAACAAGAAGTAAATAAAAATAGAAATGCAATAGATATCAAAATAGAAGCAGAGAAAGTGAGCTGTGCATCATGTTGCAGGCGTCTAGACTTGAGACTTGTGTTTCCAGTTTCTAAACCTAACTCCACTTCTTCAGCTGTCTAGACTCAAATAGTAGTTTTCCACAACACCTCATCACCCCCTTCCTCTCCTCTCATAGTGAGAGTGCTATACATGACTCACTATGACTCATAGAAAAACAGCCAGAAACCATGAGACCAAACACAGCGAAGACTAGAGCCCGGACCTCATGCCGCGATAATGACAGGGAGGTTTCATCACTCATCGTTTCAGACTCAGAGAAACCTTTCCAAGCATGCCTCAGAGAAACAAACTTGTTTGGGGGTCACTGTCTGAGATAGTCAGAGAAATAGATGTAAAACACAAACTTTTGTACACAGGGGTGTTTCACTCAGCTTATCAGTGACACATCATCTCTTCCATTGCACGTCTTAAAGTGACAATGACATGCACAGGGACTCAGGAAGTACGTGACCACCACACTTAACGCAGCGCAGTGTCAGGGAACAGTTGTCAGTGGAGATGAACTACTAAAGATCTTCAGACAGTGTGAATGTAATACTGACACATTCATAACTCATAACAAAAATCACTAGATAAAAAAAGTTCCACTGTAAAAAAGCTTTGTCTCAAATGTTGCTATGATATTAAAGAGCTGAAGCAATTCATTTGGTGCCATGCCATTGTTCCGACGGCCCATTATTCCTAAACCCCAGTAGTCCGAAAAATTTAATGACATTGAACTATTTTTTTCCTCCCATGGCGGAGGTGTGACCCGCCCCACTCTGCCTCTGATTGGCTTACCCTCATATTCTTACCTTAAACCTAACCAATCTCACTCTTCAGGCCTAAACCTAACTGATATAGAATGATTTAACTAGTCATTAACTCTACAGTAATGGTCCTATCATTATTTACGTGGACAGGCTCAGTACAGATAGCCGACAGGGACAGCTGTTTGATAGGGTTCCCAGGCTACTTAATCATGCCCTATGAAGGCAGAGCCATAAACAAAACTTTCTCTCAGACAACATCAGAAGCATACCAAAACAGGGCCATAGCTCAGGATAGCAGCTGTGACGTCCATCCTATCTACAGGTGGCCGCTTCTTCTTTATGGAGCCTAAACATGTTCCGGCTTGAGGTAAACATGCGTATTGTCTGAGTACGTTAAATATCCAGACGAGAGGACAGTTTAACAGAATTGACGGTGGCTACAGCGCGAACATTTCTCTGTGTTCTGTTTGTGTTGACATTGTCCATTCTCCTTGATGATCAAGTTTCAATAAACCTTCAGTTGTAAGACATCAGCTCGGTCTCCAGCAGTCTCCTTGGTTTTCCGGTACTTCGCTCACGAATCACACTAACCAACCCAACCAACGATACACAAGCACCTCTTTCGCTCTCACACCATGTGTAGCCGGTTTCGTTGGTTATAGTGGGAGCTTAGTGTTGCAGAAGCCACTCCGCAAATGCAAAATATAATAAATCTCCATGCCTGATGATGTCAGTCTTTATACAGCCTGCCTATCAATTGTTTTTAGACTCAATAAACAGATAATATTTGGTCGGATTTTCTCCCATTTGTCCGGGACATCGAAACCTTCCAGGACACGTTTTTTAACCCAAACCCTGATAGACAGACAAGCTAAGGATAAAGTGTCCAAGCACCAATGTTGATGTACCTCTGACTCGTACAGTGAGGACAGGAGAGTTGTGGACTCCGATTCGATTCCTGGCCTCACAGTAGTACTGGCCGCTCTCTCGAGGGCCGACCTCTGAGAAGGTGAACACAGGACCGGACTTGCTGCCCCACGCTGCATGGAGCACAGAAAGCTGTTTCAGTTGGTGTCGGAGGATACAAAGCGACAAAGGCGCACAGAGCATGACACCTTACCGACTACAAACATTTTGGCACAGGTTATAGAGTTAGGTATTGAGGATTTTGCAATGTTAACCTTGAGGGGAACCACATTTTTAGGATGCTAACATTGTACAGAGCCACCGTCCAGAGCTAAGCGGTGCCATGTGAAGTTGTCCACTGCCGGGTTGGCCTGACTGCTGCAGGTCAAGGTCAAAGGTCGGCCAGCGTCCACCACACCAGAGGGACGAGCAAGAACTGAGGTGTTCTTAGGGGGGTCTGGAGAGAGAGGAACAGAGAGATAGATACAGAGAGCTCAGGGAGGTTTTTGTCTTGTAAAGGATGTTGTGCAATGAGAAGAGACTGAGAGGTGTCTTCAGGTACTTATTACTATTTATGACAAACAGGCTAATCCTGAAAAAAAGACTCCCGAACATACCACACACACACACACACACGCACGCAAACAAACAACACAGCCACTACTTACAAAGCACCGTGAGTGTAGCAACAGGGGAGGTTTGGTATCCTAAGCGGTTCCACGCCGTACAGTAGTACTGACCAGCAAGGTGAGCACGCACTGAGGGGAACGTCAGGTTCTGGAAGGTTCCTTTAGACAACACCTGGTCGCCTAGGATACGATACCAAGCATACCTGCAGGAGGGAGGATGGTGAAGATGATGATGATGATGATGATGATGATGATGATTATAGGAATGGGCAATTTTTAATAATAACATATTTGGTCCTTGTTGGTTAGATTATATAACACTGGATTTTATATAGGTGAATATTTATCAATATTTGAATGGTTTTGTCCATATTGCCCAGTCCTTATTCACAGTGATGGAAAGTAAAGTACATTTACTCAAATACCGAACTTGTACTAGTATGATTTGTGAGGTAATTGTGCTATAGATTATTTTAATTTTGAGCCCGACTGGTCTTTAACCTCCCAAAGTTCTCCCACACTACATCTCACTTCCTTCGCTGGTTACCAGTGGCTGCCCGAATCTGCTTCAAGACTCTGGTGCTGGCCTACAGGCTGTGAATGGATCAGTCCCTTCCTACATCCAGGACATTGTTCAAGTCATACACACCAGAGCTCGCTCACTTTGCTCGGCATCTGCCAATCTGCCGCTACTCCCTCACGGCGAATGGGACCCAGATACCCCTCAAATAATTGCTATCCTGGCTCCAAAATGGTGGAACGACCTCCCTATTGATATCAGGTCAGCAGAAAGTCTTCACACCTTCCGTTACAGACAGAAAACCCACCTGTTTCAAATGCACCTCGGCCAAGGAACGAACGAAAAACAAAAATTCTTTGAATGTTGCACATAAATTGTTGGCTTATTTGTAGCTAATAGCTGCATTTTTTTTTTTTCCTATTGTTTCTGTATGTTGCACTTACATAGGTTTGGCTTATTTGAAGCTATTGTACTGCACTTGTATGATTTCACCTATTTGAAGCAAATTTACTTGCAAGATTCTTGCTGTTCGGAGTTTGTATCCTCATGATTGTTTGCACTTATTGTAAGTCGCTTTGGACAAAAGCATCAGCTAAATGAACTGTAATGTAATGTAAAAAATGTCATGCAAAAATCATGATAATGATGACAAAAACACCAAAAAACACCATGATAAGGACCATGGTAAGAAAAAGATCATTGGCATGTATTAGTTAGTATGAATGAATAAACCTGGAGGAGAAGTATCCGTCATACCTGCTGGCAGGAGGGTGTGCGTGGCTGACACAGCTCAGGTTCACATATGAGCCTTCTCTGATGTCAGCTGGAGGACTCAGCAGCACACGCGTGTTCTTAGGAGAGTCTAAACACGCAGAGAGAGAAACAGGAGCATCGTTACCGCCATGTTTAGTCCATGCCACTAATCGATGGTGCCTTTCCAACGTGTGGCAGATAAAGTCAACCAATCACAAGCAAAACGAGGAGATACGACATAGATAGTTTAGTTTTATGTGAGTAGGTCAGGAGTAGACAGGAAAAACACAGTGTAATTTTATCAATAACATTAACAACACACTTACAAGTGACATTGAGTAGAAGTGGTTTGGAGCGGTCTGTTCCCAGTGAGTTGCGCGCTACACAGAAGTACTCTCCTCTGTCTGTGTATTTGAGGTGGGACAGGCGGAGCTGAGGCCTGAAACTGTCTGGGATGCTGCCACTCTCCATGTCTGAAGAGAAAATAAAGAAGCACATTACGAGCTTGGGAAATATAATTTTTCTTCTTCCAAGGTTCTGAAATTCTATGAGAAACGTCCAAAACTTCCGTTGTTCATAAGTGTTCAAAGAAAACATCATCCTAGCTTCAACAAATCATTGAAGGACCTTCACCTGTCAAAGTGCGGGGAAACATTTACGTTACAGCATATGTCATAAACCAGCGAGCTCAAATTCACGACACAGTCAGTGAACAATACATTCCTTGTCATCATATGCTGTAGATTGGCAAAATGTCTTGTACCTTTGAACCATGCAAAGCTCTCTACAGGTGGAGCTGCGGCACTAGTGCAAGTGAGAGCGACTGACCCCCCCTCTGACACCTCCCCTACTGGGAACACTGCTATGGAGGTGGAGTGGGGACCGTCTGGAGGAGAAGAGATTGAAAACAGGAGGTAGAGAAAAGAAGGATACATGAGGAAGACATGGGGACAACGAGGACAGAAAAAAGGGAAAATGTAAGTGCAGTTTACACTATATCAAAGATATCATTTATTATTCAGGGCCAAGAGCAGGTGTGTACAGTCTCTGATCATTTTTTGCCAAAATAGAATTACAAGTTTTATCTACTTGTGTTTTCGATGTTGTGTCCCAAAATAAATGTATCCAGCTAGTTCCAGGAGCAGGTTCTGTGAACACTGTCTGTTTTGGTTGGCTTGATTGAGATTACTCACGTCCCAGAGCCAGCGTGAGGGACGGAGACTGTACGTTCTGTGGTGGGATTGGTCGACAGGCGTACGCTCCAGCATGCTGCTGATCAAAGCGGTTGATAATCATCCATTTCTCATAGGAGCCGAGGTTTAGTCCGTTCCTGTGTGCAGAGCATCATATCATGTCTACAGTGTTAAAAATGTATAACAATATATGCTCTGATCCACTGTCTGAGCGATCAATAATACCCTCACATGTACAATAACACACCTGTACAGTGCAAGGCTCCTTCCTGCGGCAGCACATCCTGTCGCCTGGCAGCCTACAAACACAGTCTCTCTGAGGCCAAACATGTTGCCGGGCCTTGCTGGATGCACCTGGACCTGGAGGTCTGAAACACACACGGACATTCACACATGCAGAAAAACACTGGCTGGATGAGTCCAGTGCAGGATTGTTAAGGGAGGACAGTACAGGTGAAAAAAAACGTATAGTAATATATATCACAATGAAACTACTCCACTTTCAGGAACAGAAATCTGAACATTGGATAAAGCCAGGTTCAACATTCTCGTTTCATTTCGTTGACATATTAGAGTCAAAGGTTTTTATTGAGGGGATTTGGTATCTCTTAGTATCACTTCATAAATCAGAAAATACTCTCAACAGCCAAAAAAGAAATACATTATATGAAATGTTTTATAAATCAGGATTTTCTTGATTTACGAACAAACCCCTCGGTACAAATCTTCAAAAGATAGATACGAATGGAAACTGGAAAGTTTGGTGTTTAAAAGTCCTACTGAAGGGCTCAGAGTATGAGAGAAAAAAATGACCTAATGCATAGCACTATGAAACTTCCCGAGTTGATTACTTACAATGTAGACAATTTATTTTTTTTGTTGTGGATTTAGGATAAACTTACAGAGGCAAATAGACGAAATGTAGTAAAAATAAACACCTCAATGTGTAATTTTGGTGTATTCTTTATAACGGTCTGTAAGAAAACATGTTATATTAGAAAAAATTGACCAGTGTATGAAAAACAATGTTTTTGCCTGTAGTGTCTCAACGTCTGTGTCACAGCTGAGATGTTACAGCAGCTTTCGCTTGTATGAACCTACCTGTTACATGGAGAGTGATGGTGTTCGGGGAGGTCCATCTCCCCAGTGGTTGGTCTGTCTCAAACCTGAAGTGGTACTGGCCTGCATCAGTCAGCTTCACAACCCGTATCTGGACTGAGCAGCTGGAGTAGCTGCCCCCGATGTAGCTGGAACGAACAATTTATTTGTCATACATTTATGCATTATTTCACATTTACAGCTTTCAAACATCCCTGTATGCTTCTCCTACCGTGTGCGTCCGCGGTACGACAGGCTGACCTCGTTCGGGTCGGTGTGGTGAGTGAACTCCCTGCGACCATCGGCAGACACACGGAACCACATGACCCGCTTCACGGTGTGACCTGTGCACCCAGAGCATTTTATGGCATTATACATGTTGAAATACAAAAATGAATAGAGAAGGTTTATATGTGGATTTGATACCTGATGGGTAGTCATAACGGCAGGGCAGAGTGACAGTTGTTCCTGCCCACACACAGATCTCCCTCCGAGAAAATGACACACTCCACCTGCTCTGGATACCTGCAGGGCAATTTAAAGGCACAACAATTCAAAATCATAAAGAGAAATGCAAAAAAAACGCAAATGCTACAAGTACATACAGACATGAACAGTTAAAAAGAGGCAAAAAAAAGAGGCAAATTAAAATACACACACTGTATGCACACCTAACAGCTCATGCAAAGCACACCAGGCTGATAGTTGGAGAGCATCACTCAGCTTTTCAGTCTTTTCACCATTTGCTCTCATGTTTTTATGAAGACCAGATCAGGGATCCAAGCATCTACTGGCTGTCACATTCACAAAAACTGCTTGCCATATAAAATAAGCTACCAAAGTTAGGGAATACATACTTAAAGACTAAAAGGAGGTGTGATTTTCAACTGCCCACAAGTCAAAGTTTTCCTTCAATGTGGCTCCTCAGAGTAAGACTTGTCAAACCACAGCTCTGATCCGCTCAGAGCGTGACATATAAAATTGAAGCAGTGAAAGTGAGCCTTGATGTGCAGCCGTGGTGTCATCCTGCGCTGCTAACTGCCTGCCTGGCTGACTACCTTGCACAAAAGGCAATCAATACTTATAAATAACTTGAGCGTAAAGGCAAGGGCACCTGGCTGCAGGACCTGATGTGCATAATGGATCCTATGAGACAGTCAGTCATTTTTCATCTGTTGTTTTAAAGCATGTGTGACACATTTATGATAGTATATGGAATACAATACAAATGTACGATAATTAAGGAGCTGCCAGTTTATCTCTCATCCTCTAAAATAAAAACAATGCACGTGTTAAAACGTTGTTCAGTTAAGTTTTTACACCTCACAATTAAACAAAGTTATAATTGCTGGTGTATTCTTGTGTTTTTCTCTTACCTGGTAAAGCTGTAAGGATGGTGCCCAGAACTAACACACCTGCCAACATCTCCGCTGAGCTCTGTAATGTCACCGGAGAAGGAGAAAAGCACAGGGAGACAGAGAGGTGAACAAAACATTTATCAGGACAGAAAACACCATCCAGCTGATTAAATGTGAAGCACTCACCCCTTAAAGTAGCTTCATTCACCTCAGACGGACAGAACAGGGTGTGAGGGATGCGTGCGACTCGATCGGTGGTGGAGGTGACTTATTAGAGCGCTGATGAGAGTTCGATGGTGATGAGAATTGGATGGTCGGAGATGCAAGGGGGAGTGGAAGAGGCAGAAGGAGGAGTAAGAGGAAGTTATTTCAGCCACCTTCCTATGTTCAGTCTTTTAAACTTTCGACTGTTTCTATTTAAATCTTTTTCCCCACTTCTCCTTCTGAAACTGTGTTTTAAGGTCTACTTTGTGTTATTGTGAAAATGTGACATCCTTGTGATCGTGTACCGTCCACAATTGTCTCATTAACAGACTACTTATAAACTTTACTTTATATTTATATATATATTTATTATATTTCCCAAAATAAGTATTCCTTTAAAAGGTATAATATGTAACTTTCCACATTAAAATGTCTAAATACACAAATGCTGAGTTGTGTTCTTAGATTTCATATAAGATATAAGATATTTTCAAACCAAGGTAACGGTCCAATTTGTTCGCCTGTAATAGGGACGTATCCCCTCAGCACATGCGTCAGCCTTTTGGTTGTCTGCCAGAAATTGCCATAAAATTTACTTTTTATCCAGTTTTAAGCAATGATGCGTTTTAAGCGGATGAAGGATTTTAGTCATCGGACATCTGGATCTTAAGTTATCAAGAAACAAGCTGAGCAAACGTTAGCGTCAGCTCTGCTCTCAGCCCTTCATCCTGTGTCCGCCAAACAGCAGAGGAGAAATGCTGATTTTTAATGTAAAAAACGCTTTATTCAGTGTTTTACACTGGTGATTCAGCCGTTGAATCACCAGGTCCATCTGTGTTGGAGAGTAGGAGACCTCTGTGGATAATTCGGCTCCCGTTAAAAACCTCCTGAATGATGAACAATGAAGGAATCCTTGCTGCAGTGATGGTGAACACAACAACTGTGATGATCCCACGATACTTCACAAGGCCGCCAAACTCCGTCTTTTGTCACTGTTTAGATTGAGAGACCTCTAGTGGCAGAACATGGAATATTGTGCATTGTGCAAGTGCTCCACTAGCTAGTTTTTTGGTAGTATGCAGTTGGCATATCAGAGCTTTTTTTGCTGCCGACTGCAAATGGAAAAGACGCCGATGAGAGCTGCGAGAGTAAATCAAAACAGTAAAGCTGCGAGCCATAAAAAAATAAAAAACAACAACATACAAATCACTAAAATGCTTTATAGGGGAACTGCAGAGACAGGTGATACCTCTCTGTGGGCTCATCTCTATCAACAACATTTATTTGAATCCCTTGTTCATGAGCGCAACGTTAATTAAATAATTGATTTATAGACATATAGAATATTTAGTGATCAAAATTTACTGCGCTGTAAAAGCAAGTCAGTCTTCACTCTACTCTGACATTGTCACGATATTGGAGCAAACTATGACCATCATGATTGACTGATTGTTACGAAGACGAACACGTATGGTTGATGTGTAAAATGAGTTCAGGCCTGTTGGCGTACATTAACATATAGAAGTCAGGGAGACATAGACTCAGCAGCCCAGATGTCCTCTCATCCACTGCTCTAATTGAGAATTGCTGGCACAGAACTCTACCCACAAACAGACGTGGGGAAGTTCGAGACCTCTCAGTCAACTGTGTCCACTTAGCCTGATGAGTCTAAATGACTTTAACATCCTACCCTGCCACAACTTGGCCAATAGATGTCAGTTTAGCGTCCCGACTCGGCCAATTGGCTACTTACCCCTGCTTTGACCCAGGAGTAATGATGATGTACAGTTTAACTTTTCAGTCAATCTCTATTCACAGGCATCCAAGTCAGGGAAGGAAGGGGGGTTAACTTTAAGGTTTCAGGGATGATATCTTGATGTACATCTGGAAATGAACGCTGACTTTTTACTTATTAGCCGTCTGATCAAAGGTGGTGGAGGGGGGTAGTATAAGGGGTCGGTGCTGATGTTAGGAAACATGGATGTAGGCATATATTCCATTTATACCCTGCATAGAGCTTAGGGTCAGCAGGCCTCTTTTTTGTTGCTCTTCACATAAGAACATGAATATTACTAATGAGAATTAAGTTAATAGGTAAGACGCGGTAGGTTTTGTGAGGCTTGTATGAGGTACTTATCCATAGTGCATTACTACCTACAGTAGATGATGGACGGCATGCTCCCAGTTTGGAAAAACAGACATGAGTACCGGCACGGGAGCAAAGCAATGTCCTGCTGAGGACGGGGGAAGCAGCCAAATGTATTTTTTCCAGCTAAAAAACAATCAATTTAAGTGCACGCCATAATTTGAATATTTCCGCCGCTTAACCTTGCCGTCAGACAGCTGTTTCCAACGGGGAACTGAAGCCATTATCTATGCTCTCTTCAAATCCACCAGACTCCTTTGACAAAAACAGTCATTTTACCTCGCAGAACACAGGATCTGCTGTTGTACCGCTGCTATAATTGGTTCGTTTTTTTGTGTTATTGTGTGACTTTGATGAATCCGAACACAAACAAACTAACCTGGGGGCGTGCCCACCACCATATACTTTATTTTACTTTACTTTATTTAGGATCCCCATTAGTTATTACCGCAGCAACAACTATTCTTTCTTAATAAAATAAAAATAAGATAAGGTGTCTCACATTCATAATGTCACAGTACATGATTAAATCCAATAATAGATATAATAAAATAGGTATATAAAAGTATATATAACTGCACAATACTACTTGTACAGTTAAATATTAACATACAGGGTATCATATGTAGCCTAAACTGATTTCTTTGTTATTAACTGCTGTTCTTTACTTCTTTTTAAAAACTGATTTTACTGGTAATCTGAATTAAATGCAATGGTATTTTATTCCAGTTTGACATAGCCCTATACGATAAGTACCCCATACAACCCCACTTTAAACATCCAAACTGTCTTTTAAGATTATGTTTTTGGCATTTATGCCTTTATTCGATATGGAAATAAGGGAAAAGAGAGGGGTATGACACAGGTCCTCGGCTGGAATCGAAACTGTGGACGTTGTGGTAATGTGTTACAGTATGCCTCTTAACCATTAGGCATCATACAATTTTGTTTAAAGAGGTCTGCATTATGTTAAGTGGAGAATTTGAACTCGACTTTAATCAGCAAGCCTAATAAGGAACAGAAATGCTCTGGTCGGGAAAGTTACCTTCAAAATATAATCAAAATCCTCAGGATATGAAGTTCATGAACAATATATTCCAGTTCACAGATTGCTAGGTTGGATTATGGGTTAAAACCCAAAATGGGTCGCAGGCCCTCCTCTAGTGGGTCTCCACATGACAGGAAAAGTTTGTATGATTTAATGATCCTAGATCCCAGGGAAAAAAAAGTCATTTTGGTCTCTGGCTGAAAAGTTTTATGAACCTTCCCCCTCCAAATACTGTCTGTATTATGTTGAGTAAGAAGAGTGGTGGGCTTTGAGTTTAACCTGTAACCACAGAATGACTTCAAAAGGATCACGGCACACTAATAGGTCAAAGCCTGATGTAATCTTAATCGAAAGCAGACCGGACTAAACGAATGAAGAGAAACAGATGGATGGAGCTAGATTAAGTGTGACTGACCACAAACAGAGAGAGAAAGAGGGTGAGAGAGGGAGGAATGAGAGAGCTTGTAGGGGAAGGTAGGAGAAGGCGGGGGAAAAAGAGATGAAAACACGATGAGGTAAGGTTGCTAAGGTTGGAATGAAAGCAAGGAGCACGGGAGATGAAGCAAGAGAAACAGAGGAAGTTGTGAGGAAAAGGATGAAGAAAGTATAAAAAGAAAGGGAAAGGTTTAAAATAGTGAAGAAGAGTGAGAGCGATTTGTCAGAGGAGAGAGAAAGGAAAATGGAAAAAAGTGTGAGAGGGAGCAATAGACAAATGTATGACAGCGTATGCAACCCTTACGGTAGGGAAGGTATCCATCCACTGACCGCAGCCTCCAGGCCAGATGAAGTGTGACCGTCTGGTGGTCAGACTGGACCTGAAGATTTTCCGCTGTTGCAAAACACTTCCTGCCTGCTGTTTTCATGTAATGTGACCGCTCACAGTTTGCTCCCCTGCCATACTTTAAGTTGTACAATATGTTATTTCTATGTTATTCCTTATGCCCACAGATTAGACTCTTGGCTCTCCGGGCCCTCCAGCCTTGGATGGACTCCACATAAGCAAATAATGATTGGACTGTCCAACATGTGTTAGTCTTCAAATTGAGTGGTGCTCTCTGCGGGGGAAGTCTGGGCAACAATGACGATGATCAGAGCTACAATCATATCTGACAAGGTGATATGTTGTTCCTGTGCTGTCTTTTAGGAGCTCCACATGATGACTTGATGAGCGGGATTTTTGCCAAGAGAATCATTGAACCAACGGGGAATTAAATAAAAATACATTTAAAAAAAGCAAAAGCAAAAGAAGGTGGTTCTTCTTTCTAAGACTGATATACCTTTAGTCATTTATACACTTGACTTTCATAAACAAGCCAAACCAAACACTTTTCAAAACTCTTAAATCTTTAAAACTTATTGGAGCTCTATTAAATTCACCCTGGTTTTGCTCGTTCCTGCCCCATTCACAAACTGTGCTGCAGGGTCAGATTTCTGCTCCTTGTCTGCCAGAGACCTGTCTGTGGCTGCTGTGGTATTCCACGCTGAATGAGTCATGTCTGGTGGTTATTATGGGCAGGCGTTTGGCTCCCCCCGTCTCTCACCCCGTCTAGTGGCAGCAGACAAAATTACACCTTTTTATGAGCCTTGTCCCACCGAGCTGACTAAGATCAGGTTCACAGCTAACCAGGCTAGATGAGTTCAGGAAACATTTTTTGGTTAGTGATGGAAAAATTCATCGTGGTTTTAACTTTAAGTTAGGTTGATTAATAGCACTTTCTTGTTTTAAAATTACACCTCATGAGAATAATACAAGAAGAATATATCCGATTTCAAATGTGCATATGTAGATATACGTGCGCTCTCAGCGTACTGTTGATGTATCCCTGATACATCTCTGGCAATTTGTGGACTTGAGGCTTCTATTGAGGACAAAACAAAAGAAAGCAGTGTACCTTTGACTCTGAAAATTAAAACAATTCTTTGTTAAATCTGATATTCAACCTTCAGCTTTAAACTTGAGGTGTAATAATTGAGGTGTTTGGTGGTCAAAGACCAGCAGGTATATCAGAATGTATACACACGCACGTACACACACACACACACACACACACACAGATAAAACTGTTTGCCACTGAGTAGAATCTGTGCGTTTGGGTTCACAGACAGGAGATGTGAGTAAAACAAGAGCACACCTTGTTCTCCTCGACTGTCCACATTTTTCCAGCTGGGAATCTTGATGTTCAGTGGCACAAACAACTTTCTGTCTTTCTTGTGTTCTCAAATATGAGTAAAAGCCATTTCCTGGTTGAGTCTGAGAGAGAACATGTGTGTTTTCTGTATGTGTGTGAGTGAGAGACAGTGTGGGGAGTCTGTCTCTGTGTGTGTGTGTGTGTGTGTGTGTGTGTGTGTGTGTGCGCCTCTGATGGTTTTACCATGTGCAGAGTCCCTGTATGGGGCTGAATGAAGTCGGATATGAGGGAACCTGTCAGGTCTGGGCTACTGTCGGAAACCCTCCTTCTATTACCTCCTCCTCCTCCTCTTCCGCTTCCTCCTACTTTATATCTCTGAAAATTGTACAAGACATCCAGGTTATACATATTGTTTTTAAGTTAATACTGTATAATTTTTAAGTCACTATGCATCATTTGGGAAACGTTTAAAAGAATTGCCGTTTTGTCATACCACTGCTATTCAACCTTTTTTCAGATTGCTGTTTTTTTTAAAGCAATAAGGAAATCCCTGCAAAGACAGATGGTAACAGTGTCATCTTAAGGCTTTAGAGTATTAGGAAGTTCAGAAACAACAAACCTCACTGAACCCTATAACTAAATGCAGTTATTATAAATCCGAGAGTTTAAAAGATAAGTATGTTCTTCATCTGCAGAATGTGGGATATAAAAAAAGTGATAATTGCGATTCCTCAAAAGAGACCAAAGCAAACAAGTCTTGAACACGTTTACTATTGTTAGACAGGTTAAAAGAAAAAATGCTGTTAAAAGAGTCATTAGCGTTCACTTGGTTTGTAGTGTAGCCTTTTCGCTAAACATTAGCACTTCTGTTTAAGAAAGATTACTTAACAATGTACTCACTAAGTAGGAAGTACTTATAAAACACTAAATACTTCCTTCACTATTCTTCTGGGGTGCCAAGTTTATTTTCTGGGAGACACTGTCTATGTTAGGCATTAAAAAAATGATCACTACCATAAAAGAAATTCTCACCAAAAACAAAGGTACAGTTGGTAACTTTTATAAAAATACCTTTTTGTCATATTTGCTGAAAGTGTCACTATATCCTGACAGCAGTGCATCAGTCAGGTAATCTGTGCTCCTCTGCCTCCTCCACGTGCTCCTAATGGCAAGATGATCAAACTGTCAGACTATGCAGAGCTGAACAAATATGAAATCAAGATTCTCTTACTGCATTGCCTATTTCTTACCTCAAATGTTTTTGAAAACATATTTTTAGTGTACTGTTTAGCTGTAAAATGAAAAGTGCTCGACTGTTTTCAACATGGCAACTGGGTCACAAACTTTCTACCCTAATGTGTAATTAGTAAGGCTAGAAGTAGATAATGTAGTTACAGAATCAAGATTCATATTTGATCTGCGCTGCCTACTTTGACAGTTTGATGGGGCAGTTCATGAGCAGGGATTGACACTGCGTTAGAGATTCCTCGGCTCTGATTGGTTGTTTTCATTCAGGCGTGGTGGAATCTTGCAAATGCCATGAGGCGCTCTGGGAGGACGCAGACGAACACGATTTTTTTTCTCAGATTATCTTTTTAATGCACTACTGTCCGGATATAATGACAGTTTCGGCATTTATGTGACAAAAAGTTACCAACGGCAACTTTGATAAACTGTCGCACATTGAAAATCGTTGTTTGTTTTGTAGCTTTTGGAACAAATGAATATGCAACACAAGCAGTGTTTGAATGGTGTGAAACCTGTAACCGGCTTTTGTATGAAAATGTAAAGTACAGTTTAAAGCCTGTGAGGATCACACCTTTGTGGAGCTTATTATGTTCAATGTATTTGTGTCAAAGAAAAGCAGACTTGACTTTCTGGTACATTTTATTAATTGTTTGGGGAAAACAATCCATTCACTTAACTCTTTCTGTCACAGAGGTTACCTTAGTAACTTACAACTATGCAATCTTTTCATTTGGAAGCCAGAAATATCCAAAGATATACTACACACTTTGGGGTCGTACAAAGGGAGAGCAATCAGATTTGGACGGTGTCCAGTTCCGCCCTGGCAGCCCTCTGGCTACGCCCCTGGTTTCACGTTGTCCACATGGAACGAGCTCAGTCCAGGACTTTCCTGCAATCCCAACCCCAATCCTAACCTTAACCTAAACCCTGTAATTAGTTTTTTTTTTCTAGAGAAAAAGGTCCACACAAGTCATTTTCTGGTAATTGACTGCAAGCAGAGTTTAAATGGTCACAGACACATACACACACATACACACACATACACACGCGAACCCTGCATGCACACATAAACTCACATACTCATATACACAGTGGTCGTGCAGCTGCGGCGTGTGTGATAATGAGACAATCCTTGGAGGGACTCATCTGGACTGTGTTATATCATCTCCCTGGAAACAGTCCACAGCTCTAAAATAGGACTGTTTGCTCCCAGTCAGCTGCAGCATGATGTCATCCAATATAATTCCTACAATCAAGAGGGGAAAAAAAGATATTTGATGACATGTGAATATGCAAAAAACAGTGGTTTCCTTAAATATGGAGATTCTTGTGGTGCAGACTAATTCGGAGGTCTGTCTGCAGCTAATGTTTGTCTAAACAGAGACTTGCCATAAACAGAAAAACTTGTTTCCTGAGCCCTTGCACCTGTCTCTTTCTTTCTCAAGCGAATAGACAGCTAAAACAA
This sequence comes from Bovichtus variegatus, assembly GCA_943593645.1. Taxonomy (NCBI): domain Eukaryota; kingdom Metazoa; phylum Chordata; class Actinopteri; order Perciformes; family Bovichtidae; genus Bovichtus; species Bovichtus variegatus. Next base: position 13,089,504 of record CALSCE010009506.1, on the reverse strand, counting down.
GAGAAAATTCTCTTTTTTTTAAATATGCAAAACACAGTAATTATCATTCTATTTACCTGTTCCTGTTGCTTTATCAACCTTGATGTATAGACAGGGCCAAAAAAATGAAATACATGAGAAAATGTACCTCTGTAGTCTGGTGTTGCACTGGGTCTTGCAGGTGTTCCACCTTTCTAATGAGTTTCACTGAGCTACTGACTTCATAGCACTCACTAGGTGTGCCCCCCTGCTGTGGCTTGTATTACTAACTCCACATCTGGACGGTGCAGTTTTACAGTACAGTTACAGTTTCACAGTAGAACCATATGCAGAAAAAATACTTGTAATTGCATACATCAGTAATGAGACTTTCATTTCAATATATCCGCCGCTTATCTGTCATATTTTTTTTTACTATTGTCTGATAAGGAAACTGCTGGTTTGTAGGTTTGAAAGTCAGAATGATGAGATTCTTCTCCTCTTTTTGTTTTGGGCTGAGAGGACGTGAATCTACATGAATGTGAGCGTGACCGTGTCACTTCTCCCTTAAAAGAGCCTCAGATTGGCCCGGGTCTGGTCTGTTTCCCGGGCAATAGCTTTATTAAAGACTGCATCTGAGTGTGTGTGTGTGTGTGTGTGTGTGTGTGTGTGTGTGTGTGTGTGTG
>CALSCE010009506.1:13069194-13088850 GCA_943593645.1 Bovichtus variegatus | reverse complement strand
TGTGTGTGTGTGTGTGTGTGTGTGTGTGTGTGTGTGTGTGTGTGTGTGTGGTTTACTAGCCGGCTGTGGTGGTTCTCAGGGGACAGCCCCTCCAGCTGCTGCTTTACAAGACTGTAACATCAAACACACACATACACACACACTTAACACAAAGGGTTGACACAGCTTTCACTTCAACCCTGAGCCTCTCTTAACAAGTTCAACAAATGAACTCTTCTCCTTACTTCTTCCATTCTCCACATACCGCTGATCTTTACCCTCACACCTCCCACCGTCCCTCCCCTGTCTTTTGAGATGCAATAAAATGTGTACACAGTAAGAATTAGAAGAATTGTTTAAATGTTTTTTTTCTGTTTAATATATTGTATATGTAGTGTAATATTCAAGTGTGTGTTGTTGGATCAGTTTAATCAGCTCAACAGGTGTAAATCTGTAGGTGACCCTGACCTTTGACCTCCTGGAGCAGGACAAGCAAAAAGCGTCCCTTCAACCCCTGCTGCCATATAATTGAAGTGATACTTTTAAAGAAGGATTGTTTTTCACTCTTCAAGGACTTGTTCTGTGAACTGTGCTCCACTGCTGCACCACAGCAGGACAGTCATAAAATTCAGTATGAAGTATGAAATGTTTAGACTTGACCTGACAATAAAACTGCTTTTGTACTTTAATATTTATTTGTGTTACACCTCCATTTTAATAATGCAAGCTAAGCTAACTGTGCTGGTACAAGCTTCATTTTTAGGGTACAACCTTGAGAAATGTATCAATCCTCTCATTGTACTCTCGGCAAGAAAGCGAATAAAGGCCTTTACACACCGGGGCCGTGACAAATACACGAAAATGCGAAATATTCACCTGTGAATATTTTATGTTTATGGCTTTTATTGTGCAGTTAAGAACGGAAGGCAGTCTTTGTCAAGGCTGAAAGGAGTAATAAAGTTGCCGTCTTGGTTCAGACTACGGAGCCGCAGTGTTGTTGTTTTTATATCCTAATAAGTACAGGCACAACATGAGGTTTATGCCTTTATTCGCTCTGCGAAAGATCAGAAATTCATATTGTCATGTGACTTAATTGCACAAATAAAAAGGGGCCCAGTATGTAAAGGCCTTAAGCCCATTTCTCAAAATATCAAACTATTCCTTTAAGCTTCAGTTCATCTCCTTTGTGATTGAAGATGTAACACTATACACCACCATACATTTTATTACTGATGACTTCATTATTTGAATGTATGGACCCAGTAGTAAATGCTGCCCACTCTTTCTTTGAAGCATGTGGCTAGGCGTTGCGCATTGCACCTTTGATTGATGCTAAAATGTCGTCTCTACTTTTCATTGTATATATACGACGCCATTATATTATATATACGGCGCTAGTAGTTTTCAGGTGGCAAGCTTCTGCCAGTAGGCTCTTCACCACCTCCTGCCCCTGTCTCTGTCTGTCACACAGCGCCCCTCTTTTTGTTCCCCCCTCTCTGTCTCTCTTTCAGTGATGTGAGCTCCCCGGCATGTGAGGCAGTCAGTCATTACACCACGGAACGTACAGGAGCCAGCCAGAGCCTTTAGAGTTTGTAAAGTGAACCAGTTACCTACAGTTACCTTTTAATAATGTTCATTTATGATGATCGACGCTTATCGAAATAAGTTATTTGGTTCTCAAGGAGACCTGATTGTTGATTAAAGCTTCTGACACTTTAAAGTGATGCATTCAAGACATTTTTGTTTTTAGTTTTGTGTTCGTCTCACTAAGCTCAAACTGCTGCGTTCACGTGTGGCTCTGGAAACGATTGCAGTCGAGCAGCCGAGGGTACAACAGAGCAGGACGGCCTGGCTGAGATCATATAACCAGTCGGGGAAAACACATAGTCCAGGAAAGAAACACGAGTGGTAGGGAAAGATGGTGGCTGATGGAAGGGAGAGGAAGAAGTGAGTAAGAAGGCTACAGAGGAAGATATAAATAAGGACAGAGAGGTGAGCTGGTGGTGCGTCAGGTGGTCAAATTGTTCCTGTCACCTCATTAGTGGAGATGACATCACAGCAGATTTTTCTTTTAGTCTGCTACTACCGCTGCACCACTCCTCGGTAGAGAGAGGTAGAGCTGCTACCGGCCACAGTCTTTGACAGTAGAGTCTGGGGAGCTGCTTTTATGTCGTCAATAACTCTGGATCTGCTCTGATTAGAGAAGCCTTTTTTTGAGCTGAGTAATCACAGTTTAGATAATTTCGATATTGGTTACAATGCATCATGAATAGACTGTAGGCCAGCTGCAGCAGTCTGTATGGAACTGATTTAGTTGTAACAAAGCCTTTAGCAGTTTCCCTTGAGGATATGGCTCACGGTAACGTCTATAGAGAGCTTTCAGAATTGTTGCCTCTGTCTGTTTCTCTGTTTGTCAGCAGGATTACAGAAGAATTACTGGCAGCAATTTCATGGAACTTGGTGGAAAGGGTGTAGCACGGGCCAAGAAAGAAACTATTATATTTTGGAGAAGGATCAATTCCCATGGCGGATACACGCTTTGTTTTTCACTTTTGTTAACATTGCGAGATAGGGCATTCGACCTTGGAGGAGATCTGCGCTCTCCGAGTGCCCTTCTAGTTTCTACTCCAACAAAGCAAATATTTCACAGGTGACGAGCCGTACCTCCAGACTGGCACTCAGTCAACTCCAGCCAATCCCTCTACCTTTGTTCAGTGTCTGTCCATAACATTAATTCAGCAGGAAACGGAGGTCTAATAGTCATGAGAAGAGAGGTTTAAGCGCTGCTCACGGTCTGATTGGCTGCAGAAAAGCGAATGGTGTCTTGACTTTTTTTTTATATATATACTGACATGAACCAGACCTTTCACCTACACTGGAATAAAATGTTGAAGGTAACAGTGTGGAGAGCGATCTGGCAATGTAATTGAGCACACTTTGCACAGTATTAACTTAAGACCATTACAGAGATACACATGAGATACAGCACTAAACTGGATACAGAATAATCTTCAATTCAGGCTTGGATATGTAAAAAATGTTTTAAATCTAAAGGATTTATATTTGTGCGTTAAGGTGTCATGGTTAGCTACAGGCAACACCATAGCTAATGTGCACCTTCCTCAAAAATGTAACTACATGTTGGGGCTATGGGGGTACAGAGACACCACGTGGATGCTTCAAGTTTTGACTGTTTATGTTCTACATAAAACCCAATTATTATTATTATCATCATTATTATCATTTATCATTTAAGTTGTAGGATGTAAATTGTTAAATTGCTGAATTGTTTTTGTCTTTTCTGTTGTTTTCATGGTCCTCACTTTTCTGTCTTATCCAGACTGTCCCAGTCTAAAGTTACAATACTACAATAATACAAGTTGTAAATACTTTACAAAGTGACGTAATGCTTATTGTTGCTCTAGCATGTCCACACAAGGCAGATCAACCATATAAGGTCTGTGTTAGCTGTAAGTGTGCTGCTGATTTGAAAGCCTGGACTGAAAGGGTGTCTCGATATGTAGTGGAGGTGAGATGGCCTTGAGCGCTGTGGTCCACCCTCTGTTGCCCCAGTGGAGCGGATCAGTGGCCAGCAGCTGTTTTTCGGAAATACTCAGTGTCAGTGTGAATTTGTGTAATTGTGTTATTCTAAAGCACAGAGCATCTTTGACATAAAAACCTTCAAGGTTAAACAGTAATTCAGAATTTCTTTTGTAAATGAACAACAGATAACGGATTGGAAACAGACTTACATCCCTCAACGTTTCTTTTATTGCCCCACAGAGTTCACAAATACTGCAAGATTCAAACAAACTAGAAGAGACACCCTCATGCAGCGGGGCTCGGATGCTTGACGACAGCCTTCAGACGCACTCAGACAAACGAGATAAAAGTCACACAGACTTTAATTTCCAGGCATTTCTTTCATTGTTTTACAACGTTCTGAGGGATGTCGAATCAAACAATAGCTTTTTACTATGTGTTTGAACCCGGTGCACCGCGAGCGTGTTTGTGAGAAACTCTATCATAAAATGGGATATGAACGGAAAAAACTAAGAGAGCAAGCACGGTTTCAACTGATGTCTTCCAGTTGTGTGACCTCTCTTTCCTTCCCCGTCTTTTTTCTGTCTCTCTGCCTCTCTCGGTTTTAATAGGGCCAGCTGTAGAGTCTGGCACTCTTGGGAAACACAGTAGAGTGTGGCTGGAGCTGAGGCTGAATGAGGCTGAAACTGGGGGCTGGTGGTGGTGGTGGTGGTGGGTGGGTGGGGGGGCTGTAAGTTAGGGGGGCGAGCACTTCCGACCATTTTCCCCATGCAATACACCATGCAGTCTGGAGCGTTGGCAGGCCGCCGCCAACTCTCTCCCCGTCGTCTTCTTTCCCTCCCTCCTTCATTTCCTTCCTTTCCATCCTACGTCTCACAGCCACTACCTGTGTTCTTTTCCTCACTGCTTTCCACCATCCCACCGTATTTTCTTCCTTTTCCTATTCTTCTTCCTGCTGTCCTTCTTTCAGAAAATTACTTTTGGTAATGACCCTCTCCAGACGTCTGCTCAGTGGCACCATAACAAGTCTAGAAACTCTTCCCCTCCTTCTATCACTTTCAGTGCAGGCCAGGAACGACCGTCCAAGGACTACGATAAATAGCTCAGGTCCTTGGAGTCGCTCTCCCCCTCTAGACGCCTGCTCCGTGGTACCGTATCTGGTCCAGACCTGCTTCCGAGTTTTGACAGGTCCCTGACCCACGCCAGAGCAGTTCAGCTGGTTTGGGACTGTGTGTGTGTGTGTGTGTGGGGGGGGGTGTGTGTGGGTGTGTGTGTGTGGGTGTGTGGGTGTGTGTAAGTATATGTGTCTTTGTGTGTGTGCGAGCGAGGTTGGTGGGTGTTTTTCATCAGACTAATGAATAATACGTCTGAGCTGAGAGAAGAGTATCAAGCGGGAGGAGAAGAGGAGGAGAAAGGAGGGGGGGAGGAGAGGGGAGGGGTAATGACTATCAGATGGTGCACTACTACTGTGCTGCTGCCGCCACTGCTGCTGCTGCTGTGTCCTTAAAGGAGAACAGCACTCAACTGAAAAATTCATCTATGTGATTATTTTCTCTGGAACTGTGCGATCATCACTGTGAAAAGGAACAAAGTAGAAAGAGACTTGAGAGTCTAATGTGTGATTGTCATTTAAAAGCTGATACAAACGACAGGTTGGTGTAACCTGTGATGAACAACTTACTTTAAAGCAGCTATAATAAAAAAAATAATCAGACTCCTCTGTTTTTATCTCAAACTTGCGACCAAACAGTACAATACATAGTTGATAATCAGCCTACATTTTCTAACGCTTTCCAGGATAATTGAAATGCTCGCTTTTACTTCAGCTCATAGATTTAGTCTTTACCTGCCGCCATATTTTCGCAAGTGCCCGATCTGGAGAGCGCATGTGCAAATCTCCACAGAGATAAAAGGAGGAAGCGAGATGTATCACTCCTTAGCTGCGGTAAAGGCCCCACTACACACCTGTGGTACACCCACACAGCTGTTTTCACCTAACATCCCTAATTAGACCTCTTCTGATCACTTTGTAGGTGCGTCCAGACTGTGCTTGATTGACATCTCTCTGGGCACCGGTGAAGGCAGGTAAGTTAAACAACTTCTACTCTAATTAGCCAACATAAACACATACATGAAATCCCCTGTGTAGGTGTGCAGGGCCTTTAAAAGATGATGTGTTCATGACGTGTTTCTGCTGTCCACATAAGTTAATGTAGGTTTAAGAAATGGAAACAAACTGAAAAGGTTTTGCTTCACTATTTATTCTAATGAACAAATGAACTAATTAACTATATTAATTATTCAAAAAGAAATGAGTGTGCTTCAAATTCTTCTCATCCTATTATTAGCGTAGACATTATTCATAATGCACAAGCAGCAGCTTAGAGTTTGGCAGTATTTGCCATCAACAGCTAGCTTAGCGTGACTGGCAGCACAGGCGGTCCAGGGGTCTCATCTTCTCGTTCATAAGCTCCTCTAAAGAAAACCAGCTGAAGTTACTTTTTGCGGATGTTGGAGTATTTCTCTTCTCAGGGCGGAAGCTGGTCACCTCCTCGGACTGTCTTCACTGAACACACTGAGGTCAAATGGAGATCAACATCCCATCTTTCATCAAACTCCAGGTAAGAAATGCCGTATTTAGACATTAAGAGATATTTTAAAAACCATTCATCACACAAAGGGAAATTATATTTTTCACATTAGAAACTTGTCAGCCAGGACGTGGGTTTGCTTTTAACTTTAACATATTTTGTGTGTGTGTGCACTTATTTTTCTTCTTCATGAATAGATTGACTCTATACATGAAGTACTTCATTCAATATGTATTGACCTATATACATTTCCCAAAATAGGACATATATACGTATACATTTTTCTCAGATATTTAACAGATATTTTACATTTTATTTTATAAATCAGAGACTAAAATGATAAATTGAACATTTAGATATGATATGTTTGTCACAAAAAAAATAATTAGAGATAAAAAAAGAAGAATAATCACTTAAGTCAATTAAACTGTAAACACATGTGTAATAAAATATATTTTTTTTTCTAGTGCAGGCCCTGAGTAATATTTACAGCTATATATTATAGCCTGTGTCCGTAGTTTATTTTTAATGGTATGCATTGTATCAATTTTATATTGTAAATCTAGTCTATATTTAATGTCATTTTAAAGTACAAACTCCATATTAATTTCTCAAATAACATCTGACTGACAACCAGTGCCCTCTATTTGAGGCACACTCAACATGATTATGTAAAATCTGTGTTGCAGACTTAGGTCAACACTTAATGTAGTTTTATGTAAATGTCACCATTACTGTGCTGTTATGTAGACATTTCCCTTTCATACAACATTCTTCTGGCAAATGCAGCCATGTGTGATTACGAAAAGACTTAAAGTCTACATTATACTCAGTGAAATGTTTTCTGGCCCGCGGGCAACAATTCGGAGAGAAATGGATACTGTGTTAGACCAGCCATACACTCCTGGGAGATGCAAATCAGAGGAAGATCATGCTAATGCATGTAATGATGGACCACAGTGAGGGAAGCTGGTTTGGAAATACTCCTCCAGAGTATAGAAAGCACTCACAATTATATGTACAGTCAGTCTAAACACAGTCTGATAGTCATTAATCATGGAATTTGGGTGTGGATCTACGTGCTGTTGCCATTTTTGCTACTGTATGACAATATTTTAGGCATCGATTCTGTGTGTGTGTGTGCTGAAAAGAAATCTGTTTTTTATCCACAGCCCTGACTCTGTAAACAAACAAAGTGGCTCGGACCGAGCACTGTTCCAGCCAATCAGACACAGGGGTCGTTCGTGCTTGTGAACAGGACGGGGTGAAGGCAGTGGGAGCGAGAGGGATGGTGAATCAAATATCAACAGTCTTTTTTCATAATTCCTGACTCCACCTTCAGCTGTCCACACTCCAGAGCTGAACATCAGAAAGTGTCTCAATGCTGAATTTGAATAATTTCAAGAACTACACTGATTTTTGTCAGTTAGAAATAACAATTTAAAGTCATGCTCACCACTTGAGTATTCTGACTATTATACTGAGAAGCAGATCCAAAAGGGAGTCGGAACCAAACCCCATTGTTTACCACATGCTGTCATGATTTTCTCTCTCGAAAGAGCGACGAGCTGTTGGATTGGCATTGCAATGTTGGCTCTCGAACGACAACGTTTGTTTTCATTTGGTGATTTTGTTCTTTTTGGTCCACTTTCATTTAGGCTTTTGTTATTTCCAAACATAACATAACAGCAATGATATGGGCTGTTGAATATGGGACACTTACTGAGGTGGAGCCCAGGTGTGGGAATCTGATCTACAGTAAAGGTCACTGCAGAGGACCTGCAGGGCACTGGTTGCATGAGGGCAGGGCTCTTTCAGGAGCGACTTGCTGTAATGTAGATCCAGCCTGCGTCTCAGATGTTCACAGTTGACAGCCAGGCAACTGTTTTCAAACACATTCGATATCCAGTGACCGGATGTGTCCAATGAGAACTGGAGAAGAAGAGTGGAAAACTATAAAACAAACTATAAAATGTAAGACTTTTCCATTTCATCTTTGTATGAGTTTTACAACAGTGGTTTTCCAGTGAAGGAAATTCAATGTCAATCTGCAAGTCCGTTGTTGACGTTGTTGACGTTGTTGACGTGTTGACGTTGTTGACGTTGTTGACGTTGTTGACTATTGATTGCACCTTTAGGGGCTGGGGGTGGGGGTCTAACCCCTAATGCTATCTGTTTTTTCTTGTTATATTATAAGCGAAATTCAGAGTGCCTCCATCCTGACAGCAACAAGCACTTCCTGTATGTACTGGAATCCACCACTGCAACCAGCACTGGCCTCTCTTCATGCAGTCAATACCACAGCATAAACACTACGGCTGGGGTTGAAGGGGAGACATAGATACAGAGAGAATGGAAGGAGAGAAGAGAGAGAGAGAGAGAGAGAGAGAGAGAGAGAGATTGATGAATGCTGAATGTAACATTGTGTAACTCTGACAGATTATTCATTGTGCTATTAGTTTTCAGCAGCAGCTCACTGTTGCCAATCTACACAAAAGAGGCATACCAGAAATTTCAGTCGGGTTTTGAGTTTTCAATAATGCACTACTGAGGATTATACACTTCATAGTTGAGTTTTACATAGGTTGTCAACCTTTAACCACTGCACAGTTGAAGCAGGAAACAAAATTTAAAGGTTAGCCAGTTCCATGGAAATAAGAGTTAAATTGCACAATCATGGCTAATAAAACCCCAAAGATTGTATGAAGGAAAAGCAGATTATAGTTTGATGAGGGCTGTACAAAAGCCTTAGTAAAATCTGCGGGAGGATTGATTTTCCAAACTGTTGAACACTCTCTACGCCTTAATACACATGGTTATTCTGTATTTGTGGCTAGATAGATTGATCTCTTTCATTCTCTTCTGTCTTTCATTAGTTTTCTCCCACTCCTTTCTTTATTCCCCCTCTGTCTTTGCTCCCTATGCTGTCTTTTCTCGTTTTTCTTCTCTTTCAGAGGAAGACAGATTGTTAAAGGGAGTGTAAGTGAGTAAAGTAGCAGCTCCCCTACTATAAACCCCTGAGCCTCCCCTTCATCACCAAAACACTCCACCCAAAAATCTGAATCCCTTGAGGGCAAACTACTTGCAGACCCTCCAGCGTCACAGCTTGTACAGATAAAAGGCTTCATCCATGGCTGAATGAACCCAGTTGCCAGCTTCAACCACAAGCCCAGCCTGAATCATCCGGGCTGCGGCCGCCCGCCTTGCAGCCTGCTGTCCAGGGACAAACACGGATCAGACGGGGAGGCCGAGGGGAGAAAAGAAGACACAGGGAGAACGGCAAACTTCACCTCTCAAGCTTCTCAGCTTATTGCTGTCAAGAAAGTAGTTTTAACAAAACATCCGATTGTGCAAACCCAAGTCCCAGTCTCACCTCTTACTGGTAGTCTGCTCTGTTGTGGAAGTACAGTGACGACTAATGACTAGAATCAGTTTGAATCACTTTCTGTTTGTTGACAAATCATCATATTTTGAAGTGAGTGAGTTTAAGAATCAAATTCATTTAATAATAATAATAATAAATTGTTATGGGCTGTGGCTAAATTCAGAATGACCGCATTTTCAGAATAGGTGTGGCACAAATCCAACATACGGTATGAATAAATTAGGTGACGATAAGGGGATCAGTTGGATCAACAGATTATGCAGACTTTAACTCTGAAACAGACATGACCCTGCCGTCCAGATGTGGGTGCGTCCTGTTCAGATCGCTTGTCAGAAATGGTTGGCAAGCGACCTCTTGCGACCTCTTGCGACCCCAAGTGCTCCGAAGGTGCAAAAACAGCTTTAGAAAAATGAGAGAGCAGACAAAATGAGCGCGCGTGTGATCAGGTGGTGCGCTCTAATTGCAGGCTGAGTAGAATTCAGAATTTGCTTGTGCTCTCTCAAATCTTCGCCGTCATCAATATACTTCCATCTTCTGTCAGAGAAGTCTAGAAAAAGAACAAGCTTGGAAAAACAGGAACATTGGAGAAGACTGTTTGCTTTTTTTGTCTGCAAAATTGATCCATGTCAAAACCTGAAAAGCAAATGATTAAATTATGGAATTACAGTATATTAGATCATTTGATCAAGTTCTTTGGTACGTGAAGAATTGGCCTGCAACTCAGTTAAATAACTTTGAGTGCACTGAGTTTGTGTCTTCTGTCTTTCCTTTTTTTTGTTGGGACATTTGATATTTGATTGCACTGTCCAAGATTTTAGCTTTAGATGACAGCATTTTGTCTGTTTCTTTTCCATTTTAAGTAACAATCCAAGAAATGGAATATGTATAATATTCATATTGTTAGTAATATGTGTTTCAGGAGTCTCCATGATCACTAAGGTCACCAAAATCCCCCCAGTACACAAGGGTGATGCAAGTCCTGTTTTAGGGTGGATTTCCCCTGAAACGAATCAGCATGCAGCCAAAACAAACTCTTGCTGATGGTTTGCCTCTTGCCTCCGGTCTCTCCGGCCTGCTTCTAGACAGCAGCCGAGGGACCCTCAGAGCTCAGAGGGAGGAGCGGAGGAGTCCTCCGGCCCTCCCACCGGCTATAAGACCAGGGGCAGACGGAAACACTCAGACAGCAGGCACACGTGGAGCAGGGAAAGAGAAAGGACGTGGAGAGGCTGAGAGAGAGAGACCAATAGAGAGCAAGAGACAGTAAAACTGCTGCCACAGACTGGGAGTAGTTTTTTGCTATTGGGATTGAAACAGACAAATATAGAAACAAAGGAACAAGAAAGAGGTTTAGAGAAGAAAAAGAAGACAAAATCAACAGCCATTTGACTTCAACGTGCCATTTTACATTTCTTCCACAGGATTAACAGAAAGAAGAACTGACCTATGGGATGTGAAGTGTTTTGTATAAACCAAGAAAGAAAAACACAGCAGCTCTGAGGTCAAGCTGCTCTTGACCACTGACTTAAGGATCAACTCGCTGATCTTTTGAACCAAGCCTAACTCTGCATCATAAGGGCTACGTCCGACTCACCTGGCTCCACTCATTTGCCAAAGTTGGGGGTAAAGTAGCAATTTAAGGGGCGGGCGCCTTAAGTTAGCACCATCAACAGAAAATTTGCCAAGCAACTTCCGATAACAAACGTTTCAAGTTGAACTTTAACAAGTGGAAGTCTCACGAGGATTGACCAGTAGCTGACAGAGCGTTGTTTTACGGTGAAGATGACATTTGCCATGCTCCGCACTGCGCCTCCCGCAGGCCGCTTCTTGTACGGCGACATCGCCCTCCTCTCCGAAGACGACGATGAGAACGGGAGCGAGGGGTCGGGCTCCGAGGAGCGTACCAACAACTTCCGCCTGTCTTCGTCGCCATCTGCCTTTCACATCAAGATGAACAGGAAGAGGAAGCTGTGTGGGGCAGGAGTGGGCGGAGGGGTAGATGTAGAGGCCATGATGGGGAGGCTTGTCCCCCCGGGGTCTCCCCCCCTTGGGGAGGGTCGCCAGAGGACCGCAGCCAACGCGCGGGAGAGAGATCGCACCAATTCTGTCAACACGGCATTCACAGCGCTGCGCACACTCATCCCCACCGAGCCTGCAGACAGGTACTGAGCACCATGAGTCAAACTGAGTCATGATATATTGTCTGATGCACAAATTCGTTCGTTCCTAAAAATATTAGGATTACATTTTTTTCATCTGGGAACCAAAACAATAGTCCCTGAGGTAGTTCTGGATAATATGCACTTTTAATCACTATTGAATTATTTCTGGGACAGGCCTGTAATGTAATTGAAGCAACACTTCATTTAATTACGAGTGAATATTTCTTATAACGGATGTGTCACAGAGTTGTGTCCGGGAAGTACACGTTCAACATCAGCATCACTGTCTATATGTTCTATATATGACGCACCATATTTTGTAATACTACAATGCATGTTTTTTTTTTTTCAAAATTATTGTAGACTTTTTAAATATTATGTTTTAATTAATACCATAAATGTCCTTCTGATTTGATGATTAGGAAGCTGTCGAAGATCGAGACGCTACGTTTGGCCAGCAGCTACATCAGTCACCTGGGCAACGTCTTGCTCCTGGGCGAGGGGCTTCATGATGGACAGCCGTGCCACGCTCCCTCACCGCCGTTCTTCCACGTTAACTCCTCCCCCAACCGAGGATCCGACCAATCAGCGCAGCCAAAGCACATCTGTACTTTCTGCCTCAGCAACCAGAGGAAAATGGTGAGCAGACGAAAATTATAAATCAAAAAAGAAAAAAAACAACTGACACTAAAATTCTGTATGTAGTGAGATCTCCAACAAAACAGTTCTATAATTATTATGATGATCTCTGTATGACCTAAACAACCATAATAAATACTGCCATTATAATACATTTCTTTAGTTACTTTCCAAATGCTATACACACAGCACATGAAATGCTTTTTTCCAGAAATAAAAAATAGAAACAGCTCAGATTTAACCAAAGAGAAATCTGATCACACTGTAGAGTGAAGCCTCTTTTGGGAAACTGTGCAGTGCTTTAGGGTCAATTTGGTGTTAAAAGCTGACCTGAGATCAGTGACTGTGCCTATAAACCTGATTGGCCCTGAGGGACATTAAAAGCAGAACCTCTTTAAAGTCCTCTTTTGGGGTGAAGGACTGCGTATTATTGTTCTGTCGGGGGTTAGTTTTACTCAGAGCAGGTGGCTTGAAAGTTCATGGTGCTTTCTGAAACTCACTAAACATTTGGAAGAAGTGATTGTTTTAGTGTCAGAGGAACGCGGCCTTTTTCAGCGTAACTGACTAGATGTGCACGACCGTTGTGCTGCTGCTGTGTTTTTTCCTTGCTTTTTAAAAAATATGATTTGAAAGTTTACAAGGGTATTTATGCAGCTCGGGAGATTTATGACCAGGAGCCCATGAAATCCATCCAAAACCATGTGTATAATTTCAAGAATGTATTGACGTCAGTCTGCATATGAGAGGGTTTTAATCATAACTGCTTGAAAAACTGACTTGAGATGCAAAAGTAACTAGCAATAACTTTGTGCCACTGAATATGTACATTTAACTCATTCAACTAACATACTGCAAATGTCAAGGACACCTTCCCAAAGCACTTTCAGGGCTTTATTTGTAATAAGCCATAGGAATACAAAGCTTAACAACTCAGTAATACATTTATTTCAGGGAGACAGCTACAATCAGTCAACACTCTGTCAATCTACACCCTAATAGAGATACAGAAAAGGAAAACTTCATCTAGTTCGACTCATTTGATTGATTCCACACAGGAAATAGACATAATCAAGAACACTCTCAGCATGAGAAAGTCGTCAGTCTGAAGACAAATAACAGGGAATGAAGAATTCCTATCAGCTGACTGAAATGAAATGACTTCAACAAACACCACCAGTCTGTGCAGAAGATGATAGAGGTGACGTCCACTCAACTTTCCCCCCTCTAACCTAGCCGCTGCCCATTTAGTAGGATTTATGGGTAAGGAGCTGACATCTGGCAGACTCCCCCGTTACCCCAGCAGTGTGTGAAAGCTAATACCCTCCTCAGTGTCTAAACCCAGAGACCCTTTAGCTGGGGGATAACCTGAGTCTCAGCAGTGTGCGTCTCCCCTCCCTCCCTCCTCCCCTCTGAACCTTTGTGAGTGAAAGCCTAGACGTCCTCAGCGTCAGAAACCCAGACACCCTCGGCCGGGAGATAACTAGCCTGGAATCAGTCTTTCTCTCTCTCATCTGTCTCCTCTACGTTTTGCTTCAGTTTGTCCTCCCCAAGTTCTTCATTTTCATTCTCTTGGTCCTTCTCATTCTGTTTCACTTTTTCCTCTTCAACTCCCCCAAGCTGCTCTCGTTCCCCCTCCTCCCCCTAAAGCTCTCTGCATATCGATCAGCCTGGTGGAGGTCAGAGCTGTCAGTAGGAGCTGTGTAATACTATCTGCTGCTGTCAACTCACTGCTGCAGATATGCATGACTGACCTGCAAATGCATGCTGGGTAGAAAACAATTTGGAAACTTTCTCATGTCAAAAGTCTATCTGACTTGACGTCAGTCACTTTATGCTGTTTCCCATTAGCTCAATAACAGCTCACTATTCTCTGCACTTTTACTGTTCTCATGTAGGGCACAGATTCGGTGAACCACGCTGAAAGTCATTATCTCTTGATTATGCCTCCATTGATCCATTTACGAAGTTGGTACCAATCACAAATGAGGAGAAAGTCGATGAGTTAAGGAAAAGTTGAAAGTTTTAACTTAAATATGGTTTGTGCAAAAGGAACGAAAATATTTCCCATTATGTACATTGAGAATAACTTTCATATACTGTATCACATAAAATAATAATCCTCCCTGCTGGGTTTAGCTGACAAATATATAGCTTAATTTTAAATAGCTTAGTAAATTGATAAAAGAAAATGCATATTTTTCAGCAAACGTGGCTCAAGCAGGACTAAAGAGTGACTTGTTGGGGACTGTTTTCAGCGGCTGACTAATACACATTTGGTGCCCTAGTTAGCATTTACAGCAGCAGGACGATGTATATGGGGTTGACTCAAAATGAACTACAGTGCGCATGTTTATCATAATGAAGGAACATGTCAGCCAGGGCAGCGCTGTGGATTATGGTGCATTTACTTGCACCTCGGGTGGTCCCATTTCTCAAGTTGGGAAGTTGTTCTTCCGACTTTGGAGTGTTCATAATCCTAAATCTTGTGAAAACAACATGGGCGATAAAAAGGAAACGTGTTGCCGTTAAAACAACACGTTGAAAGCTGTTTTCAGGGTAATGCTAATAAATAACTTTTCTACCTAATCTGACTCACTCTACATGAATATCAACTAACGCTTTCAACCTATTACCATATTACAAATTACATGCGCGCAATTCTTTTTACATGCAATTAATAAAAGGTTTCTTACCATCGACCCTAGATATATTTTTGTCCACCATGTTGATGTCAACATGCGAGTCATTGTGGCGACTTTCTGAGGCGTTAGGAACAAATTTTTCCAATTATTCCAATACCACATGAGTGCAGATGTGTTTTCATAGTTTTCAACAATTGAACAGGACTAAGGTAGCTAATGTATATCAGGTATCACTTGTTAGTAGAATTAATTCACTTTTGGTTTTGGTCCAACAAGAACAATATAGAATATAACCAGACTTATCCTTTCACCTGGGATATGAATAGTTTACTCTGATTGGCAGAACCTGAGAGAATTGAATTTTCCCTGAAAAAGTGGCTGTACAGTGCGTTTAAGTGGTCTAAAGGGCAGAGTCAGTGCTGGTGATTACAGAGAGGAAACGATTGTGAAGGTAAAATGAGACTTTGTGTCCTGAGTGCTCTCTTTGTATGTTTTTATGGTCATTGAGGTTCATCACAGCTGTCAGGTCTGCTTAGAGCAGCTGCTTCAATTATGCTCATTTCCAATGTGGAAGAGGGTGAAAGTGAGAAAAGTATACGCTCATTTCCTCTTATTATGTATGTATACAGTATTACTGTTTCAAAACAAACATACTTGTTAGTAATGACTACTGCACAGAGAGGGCTAAACTATTGCAGATTACATATTCAGCGGAATAAAATGTGATTTCATCATCTGTGTGACTTTATGCACATGATTCAGAGAGATCTCATTGTAAACAGGTGACGCATATCCCCAAAGGAGGTTATGTTTTCAGTTTGCTTTGTTTGTTGCTCTGTTTGTCAGCAGGATTACGGAAAAATGACTGCCCCAATTTTATCTAATCCAATGGCCTTTTAATGGTCATTTTAAGAAGTTAAGAAGAGATTTTTTTCAACCCATAAATGAGTTAAAAAACTTCAACTATCAGTTTACCTGAACCATTGAAAAACCATGCATTGTTTTCTTAGGACAGTGAGACATTGATTCTTTTGAGACAGAGGCAGTGGGAGAACAGTGCAAACCTCCTCAGTGAGCCTAAAGCAGGAGAAATGATTGTTTTCCTTTTCTAGTGAGACCCTTTGGATATCTTTTTTTGCTCAGCGCGGTGATCGTAGTGCAAATCTATCCTTCCACACTTCTGCTAAATACTCTATTCCCCCTCAAGTTGTCAGGTATAGAGTCACAAACTGATTTACTCAATATCTTTTGATCAGAATCCAAGCTATTCCTCAGGCGTGTTTCTGGGGTGGAGCACCAGCAGTTTGGCATGGACACGCTGGAGCGCAGCCTTCACTTACTGGTGCCTTTGATAAATGCCGTAAAAAACATGGGACGCTCCTGATGGCTATACATCTGTAAATGAGATGTACAGGGCTGAGGATGGAGGACTGAGGTGAGCAAGGGGCTGCTTAAATCCCCGTGCTGTCTGCTTGATTGATGCAGATATCCTGTGCAAGGCCTCTCTGCTTCTGCTGATCAGTGCAACTGTCAGGTGCCTGGATTCAACCTTCAGCAGCAAACCTTCACAATCACAGCTTTTTAAATGGCCGTGGTGCTATTATCTCCTGTAGATCTGCTTCACGTCCCTTTTAATGACCTTACAATGCAGTTAAGCATCTGCAGTGCTACTTAAATACATATTTATTTGTGCTATAGGTGAAGGCAGCACATATATTGTGATGGTGTTTATTCAGGAATTCTTGAATACAAAACAAAAACAGAAAGCTTTTTTAAACGTGTTAATCTGTCTACTTTGTTGTCTTTAGGCTATAGTGCCTGAAGCATTTTTACAGCTTCCTCCACAACTGTGGGTTATTTCTTTTGGCCCGAAACAGTGAGAGGGTCAATTTAATTCAATGGCAAACGTAAACAGAAACTGCAAATCATCTGCCAGTAACAGCAATCATGCTGAAATTTTTTCCTTTTAAGCTGGATATGACAAGCCCACACATTTTCCAATATTTAAAAATTTAAAAAGCTTATTTGAAGAATTAAAAGAGACTTTATATGTTTTGAAACAGAATAAGAATCTGGCAAAAATATAACTACTATGATACTTATAGTGCGGTTGCCGTAAATAGACCATTGTTGCTTTGAGATGGTTACATTTAGTTGAGTTTACGAGCGTTTTAAGGCACAACCCTGAACTTGAAGGAATCTTATTTAATTGGAATTTTGAGAAATTAAAAAGAAATGTGTAAATTTAGCGAAACGGCAAACATGAATGATGAATACAGCTCTTAATATCACGAAACAGTTCTAATTTACATCTGGGCTGCAGTAAAACTTTTATATGTGATGATTTTTGTGGGTGGCTGGAAAGCTGGGCGTATGGAGAGACAGTGGCACTAAAACTGCACTGTGCAATTGGAAACTGACTTATCTGTACTCGTGTGGTTATGTGTGAGAGTAAATGTGGAAGAGTGTGAGTGTGTTTGTATGTGTGTGGTTGAGAGAGAAGGAGTGAGTCTGTGTGTGTTTGTTACTTTGCGATAGATGTGAGTGACACAGATTGAGATTTTTACTTCCATGTGCATATGCAGCACACACACACACACACACACACACACACACACACACACACACACACTCACGCTGGCTGGCTCTCTGTGTCTGGAAGTCATTGGCAGTGCAGAGCGGAGCAACAAATGAGCTAATTGTTCTGTAAATGATTTATCCTCTGCTGAGGCCTGTACAGCCAGTGTTTAATTCAGCTGCTGCTATTAGAAACACATTGACGTTAGGCTTTGATGGTGATGTTAAAGAAGCCTGGAAACCGCTCTCTGTGAAACGCCCTCGCTGCTTACTCAAACACACACACTCAAACATATAACACACACACACACACACACACATGCACAACTATAGAAACACTGACACTCACATACAGCGCACCACACTCACAGACTTTTAGAAAAAGTCTTTTTTTTATTTTACCTCCATCTTATTTATTTTTTTCTAGTCTTTTCAGCCAGACGGCAGTTCATTGCTTCTTTCTAGACAACCCCCCAAAAAAACCCTCCTATATGATTACTCACTTAAGGAGCGCTTTATCACGACTGTGCTTTCAACACTTTCTAAACTAATGGTGTGCAGGAAGTTGTGGAGAGGGATGGAGAAGGAGAGAAAGAGAGGCAGATAAATAGCCAACGACTCAGTGGGATAATCAACTTCGCCATTTATCCTGCAGTTTGGACAGTTGGTTTTCGACTGTGCCGAACCTACACTTTGCGAGATCAAATGAAGCGTGCACCTTAAGAGAGCTTAAATGCATGAATAGGACATGTGCAGCAGCACACTAATGACTGCGGTTTTTACAGTCATTTGGTTATTAGTCTGTTTTCACTGGAAAAAAGCATTGCGTCACTTGTGTGCATGAAAAAGACGTTTCAAGGTCATAGATGAAAACTAAATTATACACTTTTATAGATAACGCCGGTGTTGACTTGGAGATAATGTTTTGTGCTTCTTGAGCAAGAGCTTTGCCTGTTTTCCTCTCATTTCAAGCTATGCTAATGAGGTGCATCGAAGGTAGCTAATATACTGCAGGCAATTTTGAAATATATTCTTGCCCACGTTCGGTGTGTGTCTGTGTATTTGTGTGTGTGTGTGTGTGAGACTGTGCCGTCATGCATGGACCTGTCTGTATATTTTCAGCACAGATGGAAGCAGTTAAACCCTAATTTAACACCAACAGAAGAAGTCGTGTCAGATAACTAACAAAATCTATTAGCAAAACTATCATTCTGTTGTCATTTGGTCTCCAGGGAGGGGGTTGCTCACGGAGCAAATTAAAACAAAACTGCGGAAATCTGAGCCAGGCAAAGAGCAAATCTAAAATAAATCTATAACACAGAGAAAAGCACAAAAGTGGCGGTTTAAATTGTGCAGTTTCTTAAAACAATATCTACTGAAGCTAATGACATATTGGCTCTTGCAGGATGCTCATCTTAGCAGCGATGATAAAGTGCAGCTCGGTGCGTAATGTAGCAGAATGAAGTCATCGGAGGCTGGCGAAAATGAAGTTGGGCTTTTTCTGCAGCCATTATAACAGATTATTAAAGTGTGGGAACAATTAAATGTATGTGTGGCCGGCTGGTGAGAATTACATCTGATTAGGTAATCTAAGATAAATCAAGTGTTTTTCAGAAGCCATCAGGATGCTTATTAGCAAACCACAGTGAGCATGAAGTACATGTCTGCTGCACCCAAGCCACATAATAGCAGACTGTGGCTTATTTGGTGTGTTAGTTAGCTTAATTCAAAAGTCTGACGCGCTATTTATTGCACTATTTAACGTATGTCTACGATCCTCTAATCGATGATCATTTATGAGGGTAATTACAGCTTCTATGAGACACTTGAGGGAACTGACACATATTCACATATTTTCACTCGATAAACTAAAGTTATTACCAGTTTTCATTTCATGGTTGAATACCGATCTCCTTATACGATTGTCGGGCCGGTACCCAAGTGGAATTATTTTTTCCAACCAGTCATCCCTCTCTTCATGCAGCCAGAAACTAAATTAGATGTTTGTATTTGACAGAACGGCTTAATGCAGGGAGGGAGGGAGGGAGGGAGAGAGAGAGAGAGAGAGAGAGAGAGCCGGCCCGACAATCGTATAAGGAGATCGGTAGTCAACCATGAAAAGAAAACATTTGGTGTGTTAG